>JAXGGA010005155.1:0-80743 GCA_038373865.1 Uloborus plumipes
GTACATTTGCCTTCTGTGCCAGTGTGTGCAAAGGCAATTTTATCAGATTAATTAGGTTTATTTCTCTAGATCTGATCAACCTTGATTAGATTTTCATATTTTTAAGATCTAAAACTTCTTTTAATCGCTACAATTCTTCTTGAAACTTCACTTTCTTCTTTGTTAGCTTCACAATGAAAACTGCGTTGTTACTTGTTTTGATTCCTGTTGCCTGCGCACTTCTCGGTGAGTATTATTCCGGAAATAATTTAAGCTCTCAACTTCCTTTTATTGAACTTATTGTTTCCTTCCAGAAATTCTGTGTCAATTCAATTCGTTACTTTTACTAAAAAGTAGAATTAATGTAAAACATTTGTTGATTATTGTCATAACATTTGAGTGTATTTTTATTTATATTCACAGTGAGTTATATAAGTTGCTTCGGCAGGTAACTTCTGAAACATTTTTTCTGTACAAAAAAAAATCTCTGACTGCAAAATTTCTTGAAACTTTTTTTTTTTTACTCTTTTGTTTTTTGTAATTATCTACATTCTGCTAAAACTGATGAAAAAAAAAAATTTAACTGGTTGTAATATTCGTGATTTTCAGTTGATTGAGTTTGAATGATTTGATATAGTCGACACTTAACACAGAATTAAATATTACTTTTAATATTATCTCTAATGTGATATCATCTTGATGTGATAATTGTCAGAAGTCAAAATTCATTTGCCCATAAATTTTGCATTGTCTGAACAACTGTCCTGTTGTGTGTCACTTCAGTTATGTTTACACTTGAAAAGTCTCATTAAGCATTACTTGATACTGATCTTTTTTAATAATGGAAAATTTCTGTCGGTTGTTTATTGTACTAGGACCAGCCCAGTTGGGCCCAGAGCATGCTGTTGGTTGTGGCATGTGTATTGTGTTTGTATTTATAATCCCAAGCTTTTACATTTATTTCTAGATTGAAAGGAATGGTTAATTTATTGATCACATTCTTAGCTTTTTGCCAATATTTTTAACAGAAACTGTCCCAATAGTTGACATGAGTAGGACACAAGCTAATATACAGTTCTTGAGCAGTGCCGAATCTTTTCTCTTTCCCAGCCCAGGGCAAAATTTGAAACTGCCATCCCTTAGCCATCTTCTTTCAAATTTTAACATCAAGTCTCCACGAAAAAAATACTGGAATAGGGTGAATTTACCACCCCCCAATAAATTTTTCCCTAGGTAAGGCTTTGCTCCTTGTTAGATCCTCCACTGAGTTTGAGGATTTTGTGCTATCTAGGGAGTATGTTATATTTCATTTGAAAACAGTTAATGCAGCTAAATAGCCAAGACTTGGCTAATATGTTGTCAAACATTGCTGTGGAATATGCACAAGAATGAAAGAGTATTGTCTTTTAAATACTTTCAATGTTTCTTACTTATAACTCCAGAATAGTGTCTAAACTAGAACCTGACAAACATAAAGCTCCTTTTCAAAGCAATTTCAAAGTGAAAGCTCCATTGCACTGTTGATTGAAGTTAATACTTATAGACCTGTGAGTTCATAAAATTTTTGAAATTCTGATCATGTTAAAGATTATTAGTTTTCTGAAGCATAATTATCACAACATTAATAAATAGATAGGGAAATAATAATCACAAAATATGTTGAAATTATATGCATTAATGAATTTGAAAACAATCCTCAAAAACTGATTTACAATTAAACTATGACAAAGTAATTACTATATCTTTAGATGAAGAAAGTAGATGTTTACATTTCTTTCCAATTATTTTCACTAAGGTACCATATGTAATTGCTCTTCTAACCAAATTGGCTTATATTGGAATAGGAGAGAAAATTTGAATTTGGGTAAGAATTTAGCTGACTGAGAGCAAACAAAATGTCTTTTTTTAGGGGTAAAGCAATTTGATGTTTTAAGAAGTGTATTTCAAATGTTTAAAATATTTTTTATGTATGTTAAATTTTCTTACAGCAGACAATGAATTGCACAAGCCTCATAAAGATCGATATGTTCTTCATAAGAATTGTGATGCCGCCATACATAAGCAAATTGACGAGGAAATGCATGCCAGCTTAGTTTATGCTGCTATGGTGAGAATTTATTTTCTTTAACAGTTTTAAATATTTTTGCACTTGGAGATGTAGTATCAGTTGTGCCAATCTGTCATAGTTAAAGTTTTACCTATACCGCAGCTATTGAAATATAAATTTAATGTTATGGTAGTACTCAGTATGTATTAACGCATTTAATTTTCACAATTGTATCCAATTTCTTATTTAAATAATTAAATCTAAACATTACATCTTAAAATACAGTAAACTTCAACTACTTTCCAAAAATCTTATTTTTCTGCAATCAATAATGTTTCAATTTTGATTTTATGATGTTCAATTTTTTCTGTGATGCCGTAATACACCCATGTTTTTCAAGGATTTAATATAAAAAAGAAGCTTCAGAATTGAGTGAGTAGGAGGTTGGTGTTCACCAAGTAAAATTTCTGAAAGTTTTTCTCAACTACAATCAAAAATCCGGTAATTTTCTCCCTTTCAATCCAATTATTTTCACCAATTATTAAAGAAATAAAAGCACATTTTAATGTAGCTGTATAGTATACTGTCTGGTGATTAACTAAATACTGTACTGAAATGACCCATTTGGTTAAACCGTACCGTAGACAGGTGTAGCCAAAGAGTCCCTAATTAATACCAGCCAGTCAAAATCCATCAGTGCATGCTATGCTAATGATGACTGGTTCATGTTGAAATCTGTCATGATCACAAAATCTTCAAAATTTCCATAACAAACCAACACCAGGGTTGCTTGGCATCTTGCACTACTCAAAATGGCCAAGCATTCCTAATAGCCCTTCCAACTGATAAAACAACCTCGGTGATAGGTCGAAATGAGTATTTATTTTTAAAAAATGAGTAATAAGTATGAGAAATTAAAAAGCAAAATTGTGTTTTGCTACATCTTACTCTGGATGAAAGTAACAATTACCAAAAAAGATGAGGCCCTTACAAAAATTGATCGCTAAAACTAAAGGTTTTATACACCAGTGAAAATTCCACATTTTTGGCCATAAACATGTTTAGGTTTTCTTTTATAGGTGCATTTAGTGTACTTATAATCTTGGCAGTTGTATTAAATTACATTTTTTTTTCATTGTCGTCATGAGTGGTTTAATTTACACTAAATCTTTTTTGACGGTACCCTGCTTTGTTTTCTCTTTTTGATGAACATAGTTTTCCAAAACAAGCCATTAAACAAGGCTAAAAACTATATCAAAATATAAAATAATCTGACCAAAATTGAAAGTTGATCTGTTACTTGAAACTATTGATTAAAAAATCTGTCGACTATATTAAAACAACACTAAAAGTTTTTTTTTTATTATTTAATGCAGAAAAATCTTCCACCAAAGAAAAATGAAGCCTATATGAAACAATAAAAGTTCCTCGGGATTGCAATACGGCTGTAGATATCCCTATGGCTTTGAATAGATTTGTATGTAACTTTCATGGTGGCAATAAACAAAATAAAAACGCAATTGAAGACAATATATAACATATCTACTTTAAACTGTCTCTTAAAAATAAAACTAACTGCCAAATAAATGTATACTGTCATCAATAAACCTTGTAATGTAAGTTGCAATAAAATGTACAATTAGAAAAAGAGGAGCGGCAACAAAAAGGTTATTTTTTCATTTTCGCCATGAAGGTACGCAGTCAGCAAGCCATTCCTAGAACAGAGAAGTACCTCTGTTGATTAAATTCCTTTTTTTTCTTTTTACATCATTTGTTTTCTGATTTTTTATTAAATTTTTTGAATTTGGAACAATCAAGGTTATACTATATTTAGGAAGGAAGAAGACAGAATTTGTTGTTCACTTTGAATTTTATTAAATTTATTTTATATTAATTGAAAATATTTAAAAGAACTTTCTTGTTTGTTTAATTTTTAAAATGTTTCTTTAATTACTTTATGATGTAACAGATAACTGCTTTTTCTAATGTTTATTTTGTTTTTCAGGCTGCTCATTTTGATAACAATAATGTTGCCCGTAAAGGTTTAGCCAAATTCTTCTCTGAAAATTCTGTGGAGGAACGTGAACATGCACATAAATTCATTGATTATTTGAACTATCGTGGTGCAACATTTTCTGGATTCGATATAAAAGTAAACATTTTGCTCTGTATTTTTTACTTTAACACCTCATATTTTTCAACATTGTTTCTTGTTTCAATGAAATGATGTCGAGAATGCTGCATACTGCTGGCCTTATATTTCAAATTTTCCCAATTGGGAGAGCTTAAGGAATAATCATTGTGCATTGTTTTGAAAATTAACTATGAACGCTCCCACATAGAAATTAATTTAAATACATTAATTTCTCAAAACTGGGGTGTCTCCCTGCACACCGGCTTAAGTTGGGCCTATATATTTCAAACTTTTTCATTCAGTCATGATACATTTTTTTAAATAAAATAATAAGTTCATTATGTTACAGATATTAAATCTTTATATCTGTGCAAAACTACATTTCATGGGTTTTGACATTTTAAATGTAACAATTTTCCATTCTAACTTTCATAATGTTACGTTTGTATGCTCTAGATTTTCATGACTTTCCAACCCTCTCTAACTTTGTCAAAAATTACACAAAGTTTCACATGAATTGCAAAATTGTTTTGCTGAAAAACTAAAACCTACTTGCAAGTGATTTGATTTTATACTAAATTTATACTTTTTTCTTTCAAATGCTGTGCCTTTAAAAAAAATTCATTCCAAGTTTTGAATAGCAGTACATTCAGAAATATCTAGCTGAAAATAAAAATAAAATACCTAACTTTCTTAAAAAGAAGGATGATAAAATGCTCAGAAAAAGGCATAGGTGGTAATTTGAACTAAAAATTGCTATGTTTTTTGGTACAGAGGTCCATAGGGTCTTTATTCTCTAAACTAAAAAACTCAATTGTTGTTTTTCAAAACATGGTGGGCAGAGGTGGCGCTAGGAAATGCCCGACGGGGGGGGGGGCAAGCTTGCCCGACAGGGGGGCACAGGTATAATTTAAAAATTAAAAGCCCCCCCCCCCCCCCCCCGTTCTCCAGTGTTTTATTTTTTTATGGTGCATTCGCATAAAAGATAATCATCCTGACCATAAACCCAAAACAAAACAGTACAAATATTAGGATTATATTTAAAAAATTAAAAAACCCCAGACCCTGATTGCCGACCTCATATTAAAACGAACTACACTGTTCAAAAAGCATTTTAAATTTAAATACATTCAGTTGTTTTCAAGAGGACCGGGTAAACGCGGAAAAGGAACGATAATCCTTATTAGTAAATTTGCTAGTCGCAAAAGCAGAATAAAGAGGGAAAATTGAATATTCTTTTAAAACCTCATACTAAAATCAACTACAAGTATTTTAATTGTTAACAAATATAAAATGGCAACAGAAAAACATTTTAAATCATTGAGTTTTCTTTCTTCGTGGGCCAACAATGACATCGGCTTCAAATTGCGTAAATTTAAGGTTTAGCCGCATCTTCTAAAAAACGTTAGCATTCGAATTCTAAATAACATGGAAGTTTCAAACACATTCTATCAGATGCAGGTTTTTTTTTTCAGTTTGATACTGTTGTTTTACTTTTATCATTTTTTTTTCTCTTCAAAAAAATCGTGAAAACCTTTTAAAGGTTTTTAATTAATATCTTCGTTAATTAACCCATTAATGCCTGACATTTTTTTTCCAAAGATATTTTGTATACTAGTCACAAACAGTGTTTAATGGACAGGAAAAATAAAAAAAAATTTACGCAAAAAATAATTTCTTTATTAAGGAAAGAAAAATCGTCCCTTAAAAGTTACAATAGACCCCAGAGGGTACATACTTTTTTTACTAAAATTTTTTTCTGCCTACGATATAATATTTAAAAGGCATTTTATAAGAAGAAATGAAATCAGCAATGAACATAAACTGGGAAACTGGGAATAACTTTGAAAACTTCGCTTTTTTCTTGAGATTGTGAACGATGTCATTTTTGATAAAAATCATATTAAAACTGCTACAGAACACACTTTACAATGGTTATGAGCTGCAATCTGTTAATAACGAATTGAAACAATACCAAGGTACTAATTGAACACTATTATTTGTGAAGTTTAAATCCAGCGTTAAAAATGCACAAATATACAGGTATATTGCAGACACGTGTTTCGGGACTACAAGGAGCCCCTTTTTTTAATGCAAGAAGTGTGAGCTTTGTTCATTTTGGGGAAATTCAGACCCTATTTTGGACCATCCTTAAAAAGGGACGCTAGGCATTAATGGGTTAATGTCATTCGAAAACGCGATCTAGCTGAGAACACTCTCCTTTCAAAAATTTTTTTTTTTTCGAAACGGTCCATCCGATCAGCCTGTAGAGTGCCACAGACAGATCGACAAATACACAGACACGTCAACTTTATACACGTCAACCCCTTTCCTTGTTGCGTCGGGGGGATTTACAATCAGGATTGAAACTAAACAAAAGGATAAAGATGTACGTACATTTACAATTTTATTTTTCGAAAGAATTTCAGAGATACACAAAACGAAAATATTAAATGATAAAGGAAATGGAAAACAAATGAAGTGTAATTGAACTTCAAAAATAAAAAGAATGATCTTATAAACTAGTCTGCTTGAGAGTGAAAAATATGAGCGAAAAAAAACGTATCAACCCTTTTTTTTCCTCACCTCTAAACACAAGGGGTGTAGATTTAATTTTTAACTCGTTGCTATCTAAATGTGTACGGTTTTAAATGAAAGAAAGAAAGAAAGAAAGAAACGAAGAAAGAAAACACAAAAAAAAAAAAAAAAAAATCAAATTCATACTGCCCCTATTGCTAAAAAAAAAAAAAAAGCATTTCAAAAGTTTATAACACACACTTACCCAGTTACTTCTGGATATGATTTACATCTGTTCTGTTCTAATAAATTTCAATTCGTTTAAATTTTGGTTAAGATTTTTTTTCTCTTGTTAAGAAGTAACTTTCACCATGACGTGACGGTGCGAAGGGCGAATTTGAACTGTGGCCTAGGGTATGCTTCGTTTCTTCACAGAATATTCTTTACTAGCTCTCTATGCACAACGCTCGGGAGCCCCGCGGCACTTGTTTACGAGAAGAAAAAGGGTCCGCCGAGTCCATCCCCGAGTCTGAAGTATCGCTCCTCCTCAGAGGGTGGCAAAGGCCCTGGAGAGAAACACGTGTCTAGCGGCTGATTTTAAGAAATGAGGTAGAGAACAGCTATTTATTGTTGATGATTATCAGATTCTCAGAAAGGTGACAATGAATGTCCGTTTGCCATGCTGCTGGCGATTTGCGGGAAAGGACAGCTGGTAAGAAAAAAAGAGGAAGATTTGTCCTTTTCAACCTGAATAAAAATAACTTTCTCCAGCAGAACTTACGTTCGTTCAAAAGAGATACGACGATATCAAACCGATGCAAGTCTCCCGAAGGTTCTCGTGTTCAAAATTGGTCTAGAAACGCGTAATTCGTTAAATAATGAGAATATTTTAGAGAAAAAAATAGTTTTTTTGATTGAATTATTTCATTGAAAACAGTTTACTGATCCGTCGGAATCGGAAAGATTTTCGGCACTCAGATTTCTGTCGAAAAATTTGATCATCGGATTTTCCCGACGAAGTTAGAAATTTTCCCCGATAGGGGGGGGGGCAAGACGTTTCCGACGGGGGGGCAATTGCCCCCCCTGCCCCATAGCTGGCGCCGCCACTGATGGTGGGGTTTCTGCAGCAACAAAACTGAAGATTAATTGTGAAACTTATCATTGAAAAAGTGAGAAAATTTGTTCGTCTTAGCCAAAACATAAGTTTAAATATACTGTCGGCACCGATTAAACGAATACTATCGGTTCCAAGAAATATTATGCGATTAAACAGGGTATTCGATTAAGCAGGGATCTTTAACATTAAGTCGATGGAATCCTTTGGAATCCTTCGTATAAGCAGGGTATTCGTTTATTCTTTACCCGATTAAGCGGGGACAACAGTATGTATTTTACATAAATATTTTAATGTAATTAAATAACAAGCCAAACTTAAGTGGCAAAATGTTTGTTTTATCTGATTTTGTATTAACTGTGGTCGTATTGGGAAAACTCAGTTATATTTTGATTTCTTAAGTCAATTGGATAGGCATTATAAGTGTTTATAATTTCATAAAAATATGTTGCTTAATTGAATCCACATTTGAAGTTCATATTCAATGGCTATTATCTGAAGATTTATTCCTTCACAAACCAAATAAGATTGCAATGTGCCAGCTGTCAAGGTTAGAAAGCAAAGTGTAGTGTCAAAATATTAGCTCTCTCATAATGTGGGCTAAAAAATAATTAATTGAAATTCAGAGTTATTATAACAGCTTAAATGAGCCAAAATGAAAGTGTAAGCATTTCCTTAAAACACCAGAAAAACTGATGGAGGAGGTATTTAAGATTAAAATGTTCACTGAAACATACCAGTGAAATATGTGCACCATTAGATTAGTTGTAAAATTGACTGGGTGTTTACATTTTTCAGATGCCGAACAAATACACTTGGACAAATGCCATTGAAGCTTTGGGAGAAGCCTTGAATCTTGAAAAACACGTCAACAATAAATTGTATCATCTTCATGATGTAGCTTCATTGCAATGTGCAGATCAACATGTAAGTTAATGCAATATTTAAGTTTAGTAACTGTGTTTTACATCAATAAGCTTAGCTTGATAATTTCTAGCCTATTGTTTTATTTCAATCATAAAAGTTTGTTGGTGAATATATCATTTGCTGTAATTATTTTGCCCTTAACTGTTCTACAGAAAACTTGTTTCTACTTAAAATAATATTCTTCATATCATGCTTTGTATTAATATATTGTAGAATTGCAAACAATATTGTAATTATCTAGTACAATAGTAAACTATTACTTCTGCATCAGCTGCTTTGTTTAAGCAGTCCGATATTTCAACAAATCATAAATGTGCACTTATATTTTGTCTATATATTTCACTATTGCAAGAAACCTTTCCTTTATACGAAAATACATTTAACTCTTAAGAGTAGCGAAATCGTATTTGAGAAATTACCTGTTTTCAATAATTGACATTTAAAATTTATTGTTTCAAAAAAGTATTGCAGGCAACTTCTGGACTGTTTTCATATCATACTAAACACTTTTTTTATGCAATTTATATTCAACGCTCCTGAAATACTAAATTAATGCGAGCTATATAATATGTAGTAATTTAGTTTTTCAGGGATTTGTTTATTGCATATCAAGTATAAATTTAAAAACAATACTTCTTTCCTCAAATCTTTGAGATCAGGCTTATGCTACTATAACCAAATTCTATCGCTATAAAGCAAACTGATATGATATAGACTTGTGAATATTGTATGTTATTTAACTGAAAAATTGGAAGAAAGTCAAAAATGATAAAACAATTAGTTTGAATGAATTCTTACAGTATTATGTTATTTATCATGAATTAAATAAGAAAGAAAATTTTAAAATACTTTTTCCAAAATATCAGTGATCCTAATTAGAATACTAAATTTTAGACTGTCTGAAAACTGGTGTCACATTCCCTAAAATCAAAGTATTCCTATCTGTTAAGTAAATGTTCATTACTCTCATGATATTAGTAGATCTAGCAGAGTTCTTATTTTTTCTACTCGTCCTTTTTTTTTACTTTTTACTACTTTTGTTCTTTTTTAGCAAGATGTTTCAAATTTTGTGTTTATTTATTTTTTCTCTGTGATTAAATCTTTCTTATGCATTGATTTTGAAGGTAAAGAATAAGTAGATAATCCATACATGCAACTGTTGCACCACAGTGGACCAAAATACATTTCATGAACTAAAAAGGCAATTTTCATATGAATTTTCAATTCACCCTACCTTTATTTACGATGATCCTTTTTTTATGCACTGCGTAATTGTATTTTTGCATTTACTCTCCAAAAAATTTTCAGTATTCAAGTAGATTTTATCCACCCTCCCTCCTCCTTTATTTTCTGTCCCTTTCACAAGACCAAATTTAAGCTCTTTGTTACCAGGAAACCAAACTATTTAAGTTCACTTTTGTGCAAATTTCCATTTCCCTACCCCATATCTCACCATTTCTCAAAATTTGTATCCTTTGAACATTCCTGTCACATAATGTTTGCTCACACACATAATGAAAGATCCATACTATGTAGATGAATATAAGGAAAGGAAGAATTCCACATCATTGGTCATGTGTGGTTGTTATTTATATTATTTACTTATTTATTTTTAATGTGTGGAGACCATTTTACATGTCTCACAAATGTGTAATGTTTTGTTTCGTAGTGTAAAGTACAAAGTAGAAAGAATTAATTTTTTACTCAGCCATGATTCTTTGATAAAGAGGCGAAAGACTCTAAATCATTTTTATTAAGAACAAAAAAGCAGAAGAAAAGAAAAAAGAAAAATCAATCAAATAAAACAGCTACAACTGTTTCATAGTAGAAATAAAAGAGAAATCTTTTGTACAGAAGAATCAGTTAAATTTCTTCTGAAAATATTCTTTTAATGTAAATAAGATAAATATTTAACTCTAACTAAGCAAAATTTGTTGTTTTTAAAAATTGTTTTTGAAAAAATAACATGATAGTAAATATCAACAGTACCCTTTCAATTTATTTAACTTGTTAATCAGTTGATTTAATTGTGTTATTGCAAAATGATGTCACTCAAATTTTTCCTCGTATTTTTGGAAAACAGGTTAGTAGGAATGATATTTATAGATTTAAAATTAAAATACTGGTTCTGATTTAGTTAATTGTTCTTTCTAACTTTAGCTCATGGACTTTTTGGAAGGAGAGTTTTTGGATGAACAAGTCAAATCCATTGATAAGTTGCAGAGATATGTGTCTATCCTGAGTGGAATGGATACACCCATGGGCGAGTTTCTTTTCGATCAACAGCTGCAAGGCGCAAAGTCAGAGTTGTAAATGTCCTCTTAAAATGATACTTTTATATCCGTAAGCTGTTATCTATAAGCTTAGGACTCCGTAACAATTTGCCATCACCTTAATAATGTATTGTTTGGTGTTATTATATTTCTGACACTGAAGTATTAATGTCAAATAATATTTGGTATTATGTTGCCATACATTCTATGTTGTTATTTGCTTTCTACTTAAAATGAAATGAATTGTTGATTTGATATTCTTCTTTCCGTCAAAGTACAGTATTGTGTTGTATCTCAGGTTACATATACTTAATTTAAATATCATTACATTAGTTAATGGGCTTCTTATGTTGATTTATTAAAGGAATATTCTTTGCATTTATGAATCTTTTTCATTTTTCGAATCTCTTTTTATGTATGATAAAACTTTTATGAATGTTTAAAATTTTGGAATATCTTGCAAAAAAGAAAAGTTGCTTTTGTTCTATATAGCATGTTGATTAAACGTTATTAGAATTCTAAAACTTGTGCAATTGCTTGTATTTTTCTGACAAATAAAATCGTTAAATCTATTACGGATGCTGTAGTTCTTTACTCAGTTTTTATTTCTAAACAATTTTAAAATATCTTAGTATGCATTTAATGCTTTAAACCGTGGGATAAGTAAACAAAGTACTTTTGAACGTTATCTAAGTTGTTAGAAAGCACACATTGTTATGCATATTATGTAGAAAATCTGTTTTAGAAAAATTCAACATTTTTTGTAGGTTATATTTTGATTTTCACAAACTAGATCATTAAATACTTCGAATGATTCTGTAAAAGAAAGATTAATGAAAAACACATCATGATTTTTTTAATGTCTTTAGTGGTGTTCTTAAGTATATTTGCCAAAATACAAAGAAAAGCTTTAACTTGTCAAATTTTTAATGATATTGTATTAGATAAAGGTTCTTAACCAGATATTGATCAGATCCACTTGGTTTATGTAATAAACTGAAAACAGTTTCCAATTTGAAACCAAACTGTTATCAATATTTTTACTGCTCCACTCTCATATGTGGAACTAATTGGACTAAATTTTTCTTTACATTTCTATTGATATATGTTTAAGTAAGTATAAAGTTCAGGAGTTATGATGAATGATAACCAAAGCAAAGAAGTTGATTTGAAGTGCATTCTGTTATTTATCCCTTCATGTTTGGATAGTTTCAGCCATGTCATGTGATTGAATTGTGAGTGCAGAAGATTTTTTTAATGCACTTCAGCAATGCTAGAAACATGGGTTTTCAAAACAAACACAAACATTGAACTTTTTCAGAATTTGGTTAAAACACCTTTGGAGACCAAGGCCGTATCCAGAAAAAATTTTCGGGAGGGGCCCAGTTTCGCACATTGCCCAAACACATATACTGTCTGTTTGCGTATTGTGCGCCTGGGAGCCACGGACGCTTCCATCTGAAAAAGGGGAGCTAGGTTTATGATGAGCACTATCCGATGCCTTCAGCCTTTTGTTCGCTTACTACTTCCTCGTTGCTTTTCCCCCCTATTTTGAGAAAGTCCGAAGAGGCGGAGGTCGCACAAAAAAATTTTAGACAGTACATTTTTGTGTGTGTTATGAGTCTAATTTCTAGCTGACACTCCTTTCCCCCCCCCCATGATGTTTGATGTGTGTGTGGTTTTTTTTTTTTCATTTCTTTATTCTTATTATTTTCTAGAACTCGCCTTTATTGGGGGTAGGGGTATCAAGACAGAGATGCAATGAGAACTTTTTAAAGTGGGGTAGAATATCCGTAAGGGAGGTCTAGGTGGAGGTTTAGGTGGTCCAGGCGTTTTTCCCCCGGGCAAATTTTTGAAAAAAAAAATGTTTTAAAATTCTGCATTTTGAGGCCTTATATGGGGCAATTGGAACTTCAAAAACATGTTGAAAAAGTAGGCAAACAACAATCTCATAAATTTTCTGCATTCCTTTGCAAATTAAGATTAATCTAAGCATAAAAATGTTTAGGTTAATAAATGATTAACATTAAGCGACAGAGAGGAAGAACAAGGGAGGAGAAAAGATTAACACATTATCACTTGCTTACATCGGTTTTCACTATAGTTACATAGTAGTTTTTGATCAGTTCCCCAACTCATCGACAGACACAGCACTTAGTAACATAAAATAACCAATAGCATAAAACACATAAAATTCTTTAAAAGAAATAGTGTAGAGATTTAAAAAATAATTAACGAGAGAGTAACATTCTGGCCATTTAGTTAATTCATAGTTTAATTATTTGATAAGAAATAGGATTAAAGCACTTTTAAAGGAGTTTCAAAAAGGTATTTAATGATTTTTAAAGACTCTAGAACAGTTAAAATTCTTTAAAGCATTTCATTTGCACTTTCCAGTCTCTGATGTTTTAATAGTTGATTGGACAGTCTTACGAAATTGTTAAAACTTTGAATGACACATCTTTTAAAGGTTAAAAATAGATATTAAAAGAACTTATAACGACAATTTCTTTTTCAATCACTAGTACTGCAGAAAACGAAAAAGAATACAGGTAGGGTAATATTTTTTCTCGTGCTTAACATATTAATAAAATAATTAATTACAAAGTAACTTCTAAAATACTGAATTAGGTATTTAATGAATAGTCAGAAATGAAATATGTGAGTCACAAAAAATTATTTTTGAAAATATGCTACAAAAAATACTGGAATATGATTTTTGCATTACGCAGAATATTTTTTAAATCAAGGAGCTGAGTTTCGCGCAACTTGGTGCAAACCTCCCCCCCCCCTCCCCCATTTGTGTTAGAAACTTTAAAATTCAAGGATTTTTTTTAAGTAACTTTTGTCTAAGATTGGTGAGCGTCCAACAAAGCAGAGGGTCTGTGTACGTATCTGTTTTTGTGTGGTCTTGTTGATTGAAGACATGTTTAGCTATTAAAATCCCCCGAGGGTTACAAATGCTTATAAATGGGTACCAACAAAGTACCCTCTTAATTGAATCAGGGCAGTGAGAAGCAATCTCTGTCTAGTCGGAAACTACGGTCCCGGCGATTAGGGGGTAAAAATCTGAGTGGTGTAAGTTTTAGGGGAGGGGGGCGCCGATCAAACTGACAAGTAGCTTGCCTTGAGCCTGAATTGATTTGGGAAAGAGAGCTGGAAGTGCTAATAAGAGTCTTGTTTTCAAGTATGTTTTGCAGCTAATGAGAATTTAAATTGTCTTTTTTTTTTTTTTTTTTTTTTTTTTTTTTTTTTTTTTTTGTACTTTTTCAAATTTTCATGTTTGATTTCTTGTTTAATTTTCTTGTTTTCTTTTCTTGAAGTTCTCATGTTTGAAATTTTCACTCGTTTGATAGTTAAAAGGAAAAAAAACTTTTTTTGCTATAAAAAATTAAAAAAGAAAGGAAAACTTTTTTTTTTCTGTCTTACATTATGAAACATTTCGGGGGGGGGGCGTCCGAACCCCCCCCTGGATACGGTCTTGTTAGAGACGCTACAGAGTGTCCTGAATAGACTATCCGTTTTCAAAATAAGAAAACGGTTAAGGTTTTTATAATCCTTATAGAAAATTCATGTGACAGAGCATAAGTTTTTCCTTCCAGAATTGCTGATTTTTGTTTAAAAAATCTTTCAAGAGAAGGCATTGAGGAGAGTAAACCCGTTAATCAAAGAAAAGTTATTGTAAATCAAGTTGAATTTTTTAAAAAGTTTAATGAATGAAACAATATTACAATACTTTCAAAATGTTCACCCTCGACTGTAATTTTGCTTGAGTAAGCAATTTTTGAGAATTTACATTGGGAAACTGCTCGAGTTAAGTATTTTTTTCCTAAAATTGTCTTCGTGTAATATGTCATAATTTTTTTCTCGCAGAATTTCTCGTTTTAGTTGGAATGTTTTCCTAGTCCTTTAGCAGTGAGAGCATATTTGAACATTTAAAAAAATAATACCCAAACCAAAAGAAAAAAAAAATCTACTTTTAGAACTTATTTGGAACTTCCAATGTACTTACAGAACTCGAATTATAAACTTCTTTTAGCAGATTTTAAATACAACTAAGCCTTTATTCACGAGATTTGTAACCGATGTCATTGTTAACCCACAAGGAAAGAAAGCTGAAACTCAGTGATTTTTGAAAAAATATACGATGCTAGTTGAAAATATTATAATTTGAAATATATAATTTGAAATATTATATTTTCAATTATCTTTCTTGATTCTGCTTTTACAACAAGCAATTTGTACCGGCTGATTATCTCTCCTCTTTCGTGATTTCCACGCCCTCTCTCTAAAATAATTACACACATTTGAATTTTAAATGCGCTCTGACCTGTGAAGTTAGTCTTAATACAAGATTGGCAATCAGGGTCGGGGGTCATTTAAACTTTTAATTTAATCTTGGCACTTGTATGAAATTGACTTTGTGGGTATTTATATCGCTTTATCAACAAGAAAATGTACACTAGTATTTTAAAAAATGTACAAATGCCAATTTGTAATGAAATACGTTGAGCACAGTCTCGTCAATTCGAATTTTTTAGGGGAAGGGGCATAGGATATATACTCAATATAAATTATACCAAAAAATCCACCCAATTGTATTTAAATACAATAATTTTCCAAAGCGAGGGGGGGGGGATCCCCTCGATTCTCCTTACAACGGGCGTGACTTAACGCAAGTCTAAACAAAGTAACTATTTATAACCACCCTGTGCCGTCAATCAAGTTTTAATTTTATTCAGAATGTCCCGTTTCCCTGTGTGTTATTTCTATTGTAGAATGTTTTTGTCTCCTGTAAGTCCAGATTTTTAATAAAATAACTTTTTTTTAGACATTGCTTCTCAATGTGATTGGAAGCCTGCCATACAACATAACATGTCTATAACTGCCTCATGCCTGAAGCAATAGCTTTCCGTGTGTACAATAGATAATGCCCGTAATTCCTAAACAGGAACCCACGGGTGCCCCAAACTTAAATTTTTGTAAAGGGTAAAACATTCAATTTTTGCTGCCTGGATCTCCAAACTTTGCCACATGATAAAATATGAGCATGTAGAAATACGTACAAGTAATGAAAAGAGACGTTCGGGCCTTTTAAAAATTGCAATATTACAATCGAATTATGTCTCCAAATTTGCCGAATCGTCAGACAAAAGTTTGCCGAATAGGAAAATTTAGGTAGGTCGCAGTGAAATCTCATCGAGCCGCCCATGCAAGAGCCATGTATAAAAAAATCATAACATATAAAGTTTGCAATTTCTTTTATTCGTCCATTAGTAAGAGCAAACGACGCAAGGCGTCAGCTTATTTTCGTACACATCGCAGGGCAGCGTCCCGCACTGCATCCCCACGTCGCTCACTGCGTCCGAGACGTCCGAATCCGCCATCAGCAGCGGCCCGTCCTTGGTCGCGTCGGCATCAGAGTCTACGCACACGTAGTCGCCCCTGCGGCTCTCGAAGTTTTTAGTCGCCAAGTAGCCTCCATATTCCAGAGTCCAGGCCGAAGGGCAGGCGGTGCGCCCGGGAGAGTCAGAACTGAAGTGCGCTCGCCGGCGAAGCAGGAGGCGCAGGACACCGGCGCATCGCTGGAGACGTTACGCCCCATGATGCGCACGGGGGACAGTTTGGAGTAGAACCTGAGGAGGAGAATCAATTAGTTTATCATGCTGGCGAACGTGTATGAGCCACAACACAAACCCAAGATCAACGGAATCGCTTATTTTAAAAAGGTAATGTTTTGTTCTAATTTCGTTTACTCTTTTTAAAGAGTGAAGAACTCTGTTACTTTTTACGGCAGATCAGATTTTTTTTTTCAGCTAAGTATAGTGTGGCTCTAATAAGGTGAGGCCTGCCCTTGTCACAATTGTTTCATCTAATAGGTCACGATGATTGAGCAAGCGAAACGCTGAAGGGACAATATTTTTTATCTAAGCAGTACAGTTCAGAGAAGCTATTGAAGCAGTTCAAAGAGCAACTACAAGCTGCTGTAATGTAAACGGCTGCTATCAAAACTCCGGTGATCATCGGGTAATTGCATTTCTATCGTAAATACGCCATAAATGGCATGACGCAAGGCACAAGAAAAGTGTTCATTTTCCAAAGAATCTCATTCGAGTTTGATGGTGAGCTTTAACACGTTAAACTTCACGGACCGGCGAAGACTGAGCTGAAAGTGAAAGGTCTCTGACTCTGTCATGTTAATTCGTGGAACTCAGTAACAAAAATCGTGAGTACAATTTAACTTCCTATTTAAGATTTTTTAAAAAAAAAGCAAATTAAATAAATGATCAAATGAAGAATATTTTTAACCTCCCACACTTACTTGTGGTGTTTTTTGTAATCTTTGTCATCGTCGTCTGTTTCGGGGTCGTCCGTGAGGCAGATGATGCTTGCTGTTCCGCCCTTCGTTCGATCCGTCGATGCCATGGTGCCACTGTAGAGAGTCTGGCTGCTACCACACTCATCGTGCCCCCAGTGGGTGTAAGTAGCTCCGCCCACATCTGTCTGCAGAACTAAAGCAGGAAAAACAAAACATGAACAAGATTTTTCTCCTTTTTACTTTCTTCTATATCTAATATATAGAAGAAAGTATTGGTTTCGTGAAAATTTTCGAATGTCGAATTTTGACGGATTTGCACGTTTTGAGGTGCGCTGAGTCCATTTCGACCATTTTTGGAAAATGTCTGTCTGTGTGTGTGTGAGTCTGTATGTGTGTGACCAGTTTTTGTGGCCGCGCTAGAGCAAAAACTACTGAATGAAATCGAACAAAAATTTTTGCACATATGTACCACCATGTGAACTGGTGCACCTGACTTTGTTTAGCGAATTCCTCCAAGGGGGGTGGAGCAATCGCACGTGTTCTGCGCTGGGGTGATTGCTATATCTCAGGAAGTAACCGGCGGAATCAAACGAAAATTGGTCCATAGGTAGACCCTACTGAGTACAGGTGCTGATTCAATTTGTTTGTCAATATCTCGAAGGGGGGTGGAGCAATCGCACGTGTTCTGCGCGGGGGTGACTGCTATATCTCAGGAAGTAACCGGCGGAATCAAACGAAAATTGGTCCATAGGTAGACCCTACGGAGTACATGTGCTGATTTAATTTGTTTGTCAATATCTCGAAGGGGGGTGGATCAATCGCACGTGTTCTGCGCGGGGGTGATTGCTATATCTCAGGAAGTAACCGGCGGAATCAAACGAAAATTGGTCCATAGGTAGACCCTACTAAGTACAAGTGCTGATTCAATTTGTTTGTCAATATCTCGAAGTGGGGTGGAGCAATCGCACGTGTTCTGCGCGAAGGTGACTGCTATATCTCAGGAAGTAACCGGCGGAATCAAACGAAAATTGGTCCATAGGTAGACCCTACGGAGTACATGTGCTGATTCAATTTGTTTGTCAATATCTCGAAGGGGGGTGGAGCAATCGCACGTGTTCTGCGCGAAGGTGACTGCTATATCTCAGGAAGTAACCGGCGGAATCAAACGAAAATTGGTCCATAGGTAGACCCTATTGAGTACAGGTGCTGATTCAATTTGTGTGTCAATATCTCAAAGGGGGGTGGAGCAATCAAAAGTGCTTATTTTGTCATTGCACCTACTGTATCTCGGGAAATATTGCTGCGATTTGAATGAAATTTGGAATAACACTAACCCAATATGGAAGCAAACATCGATTAAATTTTGGCGCCAATCGCCCCAGGTGGAGGTGGGGTGATTTTTGCGCTTAGTCAACAATGCGAAAAATTAATTCATTAAAAAATCGCTTTCACGCTATTTAATTATCAAAACAGCTGAAAACTTTCAATGATTTGAAATTTTTAACTGTTGCCAATTTCTTTTTACTAACAAATAAAATGTTTGCAATTAATCTAAACAAGGCTTTTGCAATGATTTCCAATCTCGCTCATTGATTCTGCATTCGCAGGGTTATTACGATAATTGGGAAATTGTAGCTGTCTCCAATTACTCGGGCGAGTACGTATTTTATTTTGTAACCGGAATTCATAAGATAGATATAGAAGAAAGTTTTGTGACGGCCACGACAGCTAGCTTTCCTTACGTATGATTTAGGAGCATTTCAAAAATGCCTTTGCTTCTTGCTTGTTAATTAAAGTGTTAATCAGCGAAAGTTTCTTCGCTTGGCACCGTTTCGGTTTTCTGTTTTGTACGATTGAAATGAGTCAGTCATGAATTCCAAATGGTGTGATTTCTTTCAGGTAATTGCAAGAAAGGCAGCATTCCAAGTTAAAAACACAAAGAATAATATTTCGAATAAGTGTGAAATGTCTTTAACTTCACAATAATGTGTCCAGCCGTATTATTTAATACAGAAGGTAGAAAATCTCACGTTTTTAACACGCTTTTATTAGTTTCACATGTGGGTTTGTTTGTTTGTTTGTATGTATGTATGTATGTAACTCTGAATAAAAGATAAAACTCACGTTCTTAGCTAATATAAAAATAATATATTACTACTATTATTAATACTAAAGTTGTTATTTTACATGTTGATCTATTATAAGTGCATGTAAACTTAGCGGATATTCCAGAGGGAAATCAGAGTATCATGTGTGAAATATTTTGATTAACTCTAAAAGCATATTTTTTACTTTTTTTAAACTATATTTTAATATTATGTTCGGTAAGATTCAATTAACAAATAGCTCAGCAATATAAAAAGTTCCTAAGACATCAATCTATTTTTTAAGGCAGTAGTAAAGTAAAAATTTGAATATATGATCCAACTACGGAAAGAATAAGCAGAAAGCAAGATTAAGAGAGTTATAAAAATGGAATGTTTGGGAAAACTTTTGGTTCGCTTGTAGCGAGGATTGATTGTTTTCTCTGCATTTACACTGCATTCGCAAGGAAAGTACATTTACAGAATTTATGTTTTTAATACCTTTTTATTAGTTTTTCACATGTAGGTTTGTTTGTTTGTTTGTATGTATGTATGTAACTCTGAATAAAAGATAAAATTCACGCTCTTTACAAATATAAAAGTAATGTATTTAATACTATTATTAATACTAAAGGCTAAACTATATTACATGTTGATGTGTTATAAGTGCATCTAAACGCGTATTTTTTAGTTTTTTTAAAGCTAATTTAAAGATTATTATTAAAATAAAACTATATTTTACACCAAACTAGAGGAGAAGTAGTATACGCATACTTCAAACTTTCAGGAAAATTTCCGACATTGAGACGAAGAAAAGTATTTTTCTTAGGGAGTTAAATGATTTTTTCAAAGTAAACAAATGCATATTAATGCATTTATTTACTTTGTTACTTGATAGTAAAAAGGTTGTCTTCTAACTTATTTCTCCCCAAGTAGCATCAACTAATCTGATTGTTCTCGGCCAATCATCGAACTCCTCGTAAACTGATCCCGTAACGCACGATGACATCGTTTCGATCAGTATCTGAGCACGGTTTTCGATGAGCTACTTTTCATCGGAAAGCGATATCCTTCCGATCAAATTTCCCGATGAAAATAGGCTGAGCATCCAAAATTGATCCTAAATTCATCGGCACGGTACTGCACTGCTCGTAAATTGCTCCAAATCTCATCGCATTTCGAGCAAAACTCATCGGATTTTGCTGCTCGGATTGTGTTTGGTCGACGAGACATATTGGAGCAATTCCCGATGAGAACTCATCGGAATCGATCATCGGCCGATGAGAATTTTATCGGGTTTCGATGAATGGCCAATCATCGGCCGATGAGATTATGCTGCTAGGGCCCCTACAACTCATACAGGTAATTAATTCTGAGAATTAATAAAACATTTAAATCGCTGCATTTTATACAGTTTCAGATTGAAATCGTGAGTCTGACGTCAATAAAAAATAATAATAACAGCTTAGGGACAAGAGTGCTCCTTATTCCAGTTCAAAAACTCTATTACTACTTACTAAAGTTGAGAACATGATATTTATCTACTCCCAAAGGCAGACTTCTCCGTGATAACTAGATGCTGCAACGAATCAACAAAGTTTTATTGATGTGCAAGTGCAACGAATTATCAAGGTTTTTTTTGACGTACAACGAATTGACATTTTATAAAGCGAGGGAAAGAAGAGGTGAGGGAGGGGGACAGTTAGAATACAGAAAAATGTTCTACAATGGATCAAAATATTAATAGAACTTACCCTTTGAGCTCTGAATCTGCAAAAAAATAAATAAATAAATAAATAAATAAAATTATAATAATAATTAGGGTATAGAAAATCTAATGTAATAAATTGAATAAAAATTCAAGTAATTGAAAGTTAGATTTTCTAAACTAAAGAAATATTTGATGTTTGCCCATGTTTGTTGATGCAATACAAAGTCTCTAACCTTGCTTCCAAAACCGAGAATAATTGTTGCAAATATTTAATTCAAGTCCAAACACTTGTCCCGTACAAATTTAGCGCTCGCTTTTATAACATGCATATTCAAGGGATAATATTCTGTAGAAAGTTGTTTTTCAAAATTAGTTTTAGTGAATTTTACTATCTTTGAATGTCTTTATTGCCCTTTTAAATTTCTCGATTCCGCCTCCTCTCCCTTTTTTCTCTATTCAACCATCCTTTATTACCAGAAGTGCAGAACTGGTTTTGTTGCTCTTAATTTTCTCTCCAGGGGCGTAACGAGAGTGAGAAACCTTGCTGTCACTAGACAAGGAAGGAAATGCAAGGACAGCAGAACATCTTTTGCCGCAAAATAAAAATTCAATAAAAAAAAAAAAAAAAAGCTGCTTTATGTTGACTTCTGAAATAGCAACAAAACATTTTCTCTGCTATACGGTTTTGCTCTGATGCAGCTTCTACACCTCAGCACCAGTAAGTACAAAAATGGTGATTTTCTGGCTATTACTGTACTGTATGTCGAATTCAATTCCACATTGATTGAATCAGACAAATGTTTTTAATCCCTCCTGCAAAACAGTAATACTGTGACTTAAGTTAGTCTGTCTTTGAGGTACTGATATTTCGGTGTATTTTTCTGCGAAAGCCTATGTTCTTTTTGATCCTTACATTATTCCTCTGAGTCTGTTCTCATTTCAAGAGAACATTTTTTGTACTTATGAAAATATGCATAGGCTTCAATGGTTGGCAACAATCAACTAAATTCCAGTCATGTGCCTTTTAGCTCTATAAATACAGTCGAGCTCGCTGAATGAAATTGCCATTTTGCCAAGAAAAAATATTCTAATAAAACGGGTATTCCACTACTGTCTGATTTTCTTAGGTAAAACCTTCCGCATATTTACGTATGAGTCAGGTCTTCTCTGATCTTACCAAAATAGGTGTAACAATAAGGGGAGAATAATAGGAAGCATTTTGAGCCGAATCAAACAACGTAGAACGATGCTAATTTCAAATACAATAGTTTAGTTGAATATGTCAAAAGGCTGACAAATGCAAGTTTTAAAATTGAAAACTTCGGAAAGTTCCTACTCACAACCCATCACTCCTTTTTTAAGTAGAACTGTTCGCAAGTGCAAGGCGCGGCTTTCACGGACGGACAGTATCCGGGATACAAACAATGCATTACAAAGGTTTGTTACATTGAAAATGTATTATATTAAGCGAGATATTCTTTTAACAGATATTCTTATAAGCGGGCGCTTCTACGGAACATTTAAATCAAAAAACGTTTCTTACTATTTTATGCTTCAAGACTTGAAATTTTCGATAGTACTTGTCAGGAAGGCTCCCTCCTTTGTTTGCGTAGGCGTCGAAGGCCTCCTTAAACTGCCCCACATCGGCATTTTCTCCGAGATTCAGGTTCGCCAACACCTTATAGAACACGAAGGAAATGCGCTCCAGTTCGTCATTGAAATCACCCAGCTGCGAGTAAAAGAATGGGATAAGTCGGAAAAACATTTGTATAGAAGAACCAGTAAATTAGATGTCAAATCTTTGTAAAAATGCCGAAGTTGTAAAACCTTCAATTCTCCACCTTCTCCATATCGTTAAGAAAGAAACAATTATTCTAAGCGTTCTAATTAACTTACGACTTTAAAGAAACTTACTGGCGTAGTTTTTACAGACTCTAAAGTGGTACGAAATTCGAAGCGACACTTAAATCATTCGAGTAAGAAAAGAGCAATTTTATGACTTTAACCCTTTATGTCCCAAATTAATTTAGCAAATTTTTAAAACCAGTAGGGTCTAAGGCGCCTTACTCCTCAGGGCCCCTAATAAAACTATTTCTACTTTCAAGCTTTAGCATGATTCCAGCCATATGGGATTCATAATACTAAATTAGTATAAGCGGGACTTCTGAGTCCCGTCGAGGCATAAAGGGTTAGGTGTAAATTTAAAGCACATAGAAACCTCTTTTGAGTTTTGAAACCTGGCGCAAATCCCTGGGTATTAAAGCACCTCCGTGCCAAGTTTGGCGAAGATCCTATAGGCGGCCAGTGCAGGGACAAGACGGGGGGGGGGGAGTACTGCTCTCTCAATTTTCAAATGTAGAATAAATTTGTCTCTCCCCTTTTCTAAATTAAAAATTGATCATCCAGCGAAAAGTGATAAAATTGATTAAGTGTTTAAATAACAAAGAGTTGATTTATTGAATGTGTTTATTAACTTTTTTTCGTGCTATTATTGCGCAAAAATTTAAATAGGAGATCAGCATTCAAATGAGGGAGTCTACTGTATAGAAGGGTGCGGGGGTGAACACGAGGGACTGAAATGTTTCGTGAAAAATCTCTCAAATGAACAATATGTTGCTGTAATTTGATAATTCTCTCAAAACTTGGTAACAGGGACACACAAACAGTTCCTCACCTCTTTAACTTAACTTTATTATTGCGGGTTTTTTTTTTTTTTTTTGCTAAGAGTATAATTTGAAGAGTTTGACTGCTCAGTTGAACTTAAACTTATGCATTCTAAACAAAATAAACCACTTTTACAAAATGCATTAGGAATCTTCAAGCGCGGAGCCCGCACGTCCGTAGTCTGCATGCTGAAGCAAAGACAAGTTGTTTTTCCTGAATCAACACTGTTCTGGCAAAAAAACAACTTCTACAGAATTCATTCGAGAACTATTCAGCATTGCTCAATATTTTTAGACGGCGGACCAGTAAAAATTGAACAAACTTTCATCGACTGATGGGTTTTATTATTAATGACTTTTTATTTTGTTCTGTTATAATCAATATTATTTATTTATTTATTTTAGCAAAACAAAAAAAAATAATCTTTGCTATTCAAGAACTGTTTTCAAAGTTGATAGCAAAATTTTTAACATGATTCACTTAGAATAAATTTAAATATAAAAATAAATAATTATTTCAATTATTATGGATAACTAAGTGAAATTATGATGTTTTAGGGGAGGTTTCAATTTGACGCTATTGGTGATATTTCGCAAGCTACTACAGCCTCTTTCGACAGTTTTACAGCCTCTACGTAGCCTAAGAGGCTAAAAAGATACTATAGCACAAAGTTGCCACGCTAGAATAAAGTTGGCGCACCTGACAGTAATTATAAACTTAACGAAAAAAAAAAAAAATATCGAAAAAATCTCTTGGGTTTGTTATCTAGTTTATTAATGAATCTTAATCTTACTACTATTATATATGCGAAAGTTTGTATGGATGGATGGATGGATGTATGGATGGATGTATGGATGGATGTATGTTTGTTCCTCTTTCACGCAAAAACTACTGAATGGATTTTGATGAAACTTTTACCATAATGTAGCATATACATCAGAATAACACATAGGCTATAATTTATAACGATATTCAAAAAAGTTCGATCGGTAGCGTCTTTTTCATTCCAATTTAAGGTACATATTTCTCATAAATCAAAAGGCATTGACCAAACTAACTCAGTATTTAGTGTATCATCTCAACTCCCTGTCGAAAGCTAAAATTGCGGGCATCATTTCTTCTTTCCGTATTTAATGTCCAAGGCTTTTCTCAAGTCAAATCATGAAGGTTTTTTTTCCAGCTTCATGGGGAATATCCAGGCTTTTACCATGATTTGTATTTAAAACGTTTTGTAGTCTTAGTTGTGTAAGTAGAATATTTATCCTTAAGCAATGTGTTTTTTAATGTGCATTGCTGCGTGAAAATATTATTTTTTTAGAATAAATTGTATTCCTTTGTTAGTAAATTGTTGACTGTATCAATTATTTTCACAAGTTTCGTGAATTTGTCGGTCCTGCTTAATCGTCTAACGGATAAACGAATAAAATATCCTGGAACTAGATATTTCCCATGCCATAGACGCAATGCTAAAGATTCCGCTTAATCGAATTCTCCGCTTAATCAAATAATATTTCTTGGAACCGACAGTATTCGTTTGAGCGGGGCCGACAGTATGTGTTTTAGTGTTTTAGAGTATCGGTAATGTAATCGCTTGAAGAGATTGGCAACTAATAAATGGATTAGGTTCAGTATTTTCCACTTTAATGGAACTTTAAATACAATTTTACAGTATTTTTAAAAATTTGTTGGCGTTGATTGGGCGGTACTTACAATTGGTCACTTAGAATACAATCGAACAGGTATCTTGCCGAATTTGTTGCAAAAATATTATAATAACTAAGATTATGGGTAATGTTTTCCACTGACGCCAGTTCTGGCGCCAAAGACTATGTAATAATACTTTACTTCTTACGATATAACTAAAATAAAACGATTGTTGTCTGATATTTGTAGACTGCGCCAAAATCTTAATCATCGAAATAATACTCCCACAGTTGAAGAAAAGTTGTTTTTTTTTTTTTTTTTTTTGGCCGATTCCGTACGTTGTCATTAAAAAACTTTTGAAACTTACGTCAAAGCAGAGAGTAATCCGCATACGAAATTAATCAGACCCCAAAACTAAAATTGCCATTAATTTGTGTTTTTCGCACAAACAATTGTCAAATGCTCCCTACTAATTTCGAAATCACTTAGGACAAAAACTTTTAGCGTCATTTCATGGTCAGCAATATTTTCTTAGCATTAAATGACAATTTTTCTTTGACAAAAATTACTGGCTTAATAATACCTAAGCATATTTGCATAAAGTAGGGAGGGGAGAAAAATTATCCTAGGTATCCCAAAACAGTTACCGCAAATTTAGCGACATTTTAAATCGTCAAAGCGGTACGTTTTGAGTTCTTTTAGTTTGGGGAAAAAAAGCGATTATAAATTGTTTCTCAATATTTTTACTGGCCCAGGCAACGCCGGGTATTTTTGCTAGTACTATTATAAATGCGAAAGTTTGGATGTTTGGATGTTTGGATGGATGGATGTTTGTTCCTCTTTCACGCAAAAACTACTGAATGGATTTTAATGAAACTTTTACCATAATGTAGCTTATACATCAGAATAACACATAGGCTATAATTTCTAACGATATTCGAAAAAGTTTGATTGGTAGCGCTATTTTCATTCCAATTTAAGGTACATTTTTCGCATAAATCCGCGAAGGCTTCCAGCAAAGTAATTCAGTATTTAGTGCATCATCTCAACTCCCTGTCGATAGCTAGAATTGCGTATATCATTTCCGCTTTTTGCATTAAATGTTCAAGGCTTTTCTCAAGTCAAATCAAAAAGTAATTTTTTTTTTCAGCTTCATGGTTAATATAAAGGTTTTTACATAGACATTGGAAACGAACGCGCCAGCTCTTGAACGAGCTTTTACTCTATGATTTGTATTTTAAAACATTAGTAGATTGTTCACGGCGTCAATTATTTTCTCGAATTTTGTAAATATGTGTTTTAGAGTATCGGTAACGTAACCGCTAGAAGAGATTGGCAACTAATAAATTGATTAGGTTCATTATTTTCGAATTTGATGGAGCTTTAAATACAACTTAACGGTATTTCTTAAATTTGTTTGCTTTGATTGGTCACTTTCTCTGGTACTTATAATAGGGCAGTTCCTTAGTATCCGATTGAACAGGAATTTTGCCAAATTTGCTGCAAGATTTTAATAACTGAGATTCTCGGCGATTTTTTCAACTGACGCCTATTTTTGTGCCGAAGACTACGTAATAATACTTTACTTTTTACACGACGTAACCAAAATAAACCGACTATTGTCTGATATTTATCGACTGCAGCAAAATATCAATCATCGATATAATACTCCCACATTTGAAAAGTTCAGTTTTTTTTTCTTTTGTTTTCCGATTCCGAATGTATCCATTAAAAACCTTTTTAAAATTATGTCAAAAAGTAAAGTAATCCACATACTAAATTAATAAAACCCTTAAACAAGACTAAAATTACCACTAATTTGCATTTTTGCATAAATAACTGCTAAATGTTCCCTATTAATTTCGAAATCATTTAGGACAAAAACTTTTAACGTCATTTTGTGGTCAGCAATAGTATCTCAGAATTTGACAACTATTTCTCTGTGACAAAAATTAGTGACGTAATAATACTTAATGTATTTTCATAAAGTAAGTAGGGGAGCAAAATTATCCTAGGTATCCCAAAACAGTTACGCAAAAATTTGGCGACATTTTAAAAATCGCCAAGCGGTGTGTTCTGAGTTCTTTCAGTTCAGGAAAAAAAAAACAAAGGTGAGTATATAAATTGTTTCTCAATATTATTACTGACCCAGGCAACGCCGGGTATTTTTGCTAGTTTATATATATAAATTTTAAGAAAATTGTAATTATTATGACTTTACTATTATGTATTTATTTATTGAATGAAGAAACACTTTTAAACTCAGTAAAATTCTCTGAATAATATTCAAACCGGGTCAGCGCTGCCTGTCCGCTGTATCAATAGTCGAGAATCCCTGAATAAGATGATGTGCACGATGCTGAATGGTATATACTTATATGGCGAAATAGAATCCATTCAGCATCGGTGTTTGAACCAAATCTAGGGCATAGGTGTTACTGAAAGGTACAGTACAGAGTACATCGTCTCTCTTCTAAATGTGCTCTAGTTGTACAAATCTACTTTAAGCTGTATATCCTTAACGGTCCAGGTGAACTTCGTGCTTTCTTCCCTCTCTTCCTAAAAAAATAAGATGACATAGAAAATGCGCTTATTGTACTAATAATTGATATTAGTTGAATTATTTCATAGTTCTGTACCTCAGAACCAGACTAACGTAAGTCCATTTTCGTCATTTTTCAGTAGAGGTTAAAAACTATTGTCGAATACATGCAAAGGATGGGACTCGCGCTCTTTTCACGCAGCTAAATAATTGTGAAGGAATTTGTTTTATAGAATACTGTTTTAATGAGTCGATGTGGAATAAGATTCTACACACAACGAAGCAAAAAAGTGAAAATGGCCATTTTTGGACTTACGTCGTTCTGGTTCTGAGGTACAGAGTTGTTCAGCATTTGCAGCACCCAGTGTTAAATATTTTCCTATTAATCAATTAGCAAAACTACACGTCGTTAGGTTGAATTAGTTTTAGAAGTAGCAACAGTAGAAAAATTTTCTGAAATACTAACTTCATCTTCGAGCTCTTGAGTAAGTACAGGAGGCACGTTGAGCAACCACTCCTGGAGCACTTTCTTCGTAGCCCGAATGTCATCGAATTGGACCTCCAAACGATCAAGTTGGTCTACTAGAGCTCTAAAGTAAAGAAATGATCTCAAATAAGCTACCTTAAGTAAGGACAGAACATCAAATTAAAGCACTTTAATAGGAACGGTATCGAGGAAGATTGGGTTAAACTGAATAAAATCACTTCTGCTATGAGATCATTTGTATTTCGAAGAAGTTTAAGTACAAAAGGCTAAACCTATAATGCAGCCAGAAATTCGTTTTACGTGGGGCTTTTGGATATTATCGCCCTTATATGTTTATAAACCACTGTATTAGGATTGACAATATGTGTTTAAAACTAAGGGTTTCGATTCTGCGCTACAAAAAGAAACTTATTTTAACAGTATAATACTGGCAGTAGAGGTTCCAGAGGTTCCTATGGCATTTTTCAGAATTCTTCATTTTTATGACACAATTTATAAAAAATGTAAATTCTAATACTGGCAGTAGAGGCTCCAGCTTAAAGATAAAAAGTACAGTACCGTAAAATGGGGTGAATCGGAACACTTTTCAGCTTTGATTGTAAAAAAAGCAGTTAAAAGATTTTTTTTAATTTGGTTTTTGTGGTAAAAACTTCGGTCCTGCTTTACTTTTGATATTCCAACCAAAGACAAAACATTTTGAACAATTATTATTAAAATATACAGGAAATTATGGGTGTTCCGAATCACCCCGCTGATATGGGTCAATCGGAACACATGTTAAAATTTTTATTTTTTTCAATTCAATCTGTGATAGGTCTCACAAATATGAGTAATATTGATGGGGGAGAATAAGAACAGATAAATACTGTGAAATAAATGTATAATTTCAATACCAGTAAACGTTTATAATTTGTCAAAATTCAAAGTAATTTTGAACTTATGAAAAATGAAAAGTAATTTTAAGAAATGCTTTTTAATTGAAATACAAAGATATACATGAATGGAAGTCACTCATGTCGTCCACAAATATGTACTTGTCCTTAAAACTAGCAATTGTGACTTGGCTTAAGTTTTTTCTTTCCATCTCCTGGGATGAACTCTGCCTTTTCTTTATTTTCTTAAAATCTCTGGGTTTCAGGGACTGTCCTGAAAGATTTTTTCGCTTATTCATCACTGTCTGCTGGACTTTTACTACATAAAATCTATGTGACTTCCCCCCTCGTATTTTAAGTAAAAATAAGAGTTCTGGAGAAAAAATCTTTTGAAATCTGCAACTTTTTGTCATTCTAAGATCTAGTTACTTACGAGAAGGGAAAAACAGTAATAAATCCTTGTCTTGATTAGAAGAATTGGTGTTAGAATCTTGATTCTTCAAACAGTTTCCTTCAAATAAGTTTGAATTGGAACAACAGAACTAAGTGTTCCGATTCCCCCCCCCCCCCCCACCCCGCAAATTTTTTTTCCTATGGCATTTTTCAGAATTCTTCATTTTTATGACACAATTTATAAAAAATGTAAATTCTAATGTGGTATTCTGTTGTTCAGATACATGTATAATTGAAACATACCACTCTTAGTTTTAAATATAAGAAGGTTTGTTCTTGCATATGAAGTCTTGCAGTCTATGAAAATGTGATGTTTTCTAGCATTCCACGTGCAGCCCTCCTTAGAAGCCAGTAGCGTTGCCAGATTGACAAAAGTAATTTTTTCCTACTTCCTATGATCTTACATTACTAAAAAAAAATCATGGCGAAAAATACCCAATAGTATATTTATGAAGAATTTCTTTGTACGGTCGGGAAGTTTTGTTCCGATTGAAACCGCTGTTCCTATACACCCCATTTTACGGTAATGAACTGTTAAATTGAAAATTTTGTCATTTGCTGTAACCTCTGCTGTCAGTATTATACTGCAAAAAACGCAGTTTATTTTTTGAAGTATGGGGAGTAATCCCAAAATCTCCCTCCTGGCAGTGTCACTCTTCAAAATGATACCGAAAAATATTCTGAATGAACCACAAACTATCATCTCGGAAAATACTTTCCCTATCGGGACTTCTTTGGGCACAATTTGGCAAACAAAACTGAAACAACCGTTAACGTGGTATAAAATTTCGTAATAAGAATTAGAGGCTGGCTCTCACTTAGTCTCCAGGTATCTTGGTAGTTCGGAGTCGAGTGCTGAGAGCGGGAAAAGCTCCATGCTGAGGGGCACCCCCTTCCCGTTGTTAACGAGCTGCGTCTGCGCAGGGAAGTCCTCCACCAACTCCATGAGAGACTCCATGGTGTTGGGCACCCCCTTGATGGGCACAGTAGCGTAGTAGTTGATCTCCAGCGAGGACGAGTCCTTGAGGTCCTCTTGAAGACGAGAGAAGTTACCTGGAAAAGGACTATAGCTATTTAGTTTTGTAAGATGGTTATATTGATTGCCACATTTATTTTGCATAAAAGACGATGCGTTTAAGTGTTTGTTATTATGCCTTATTAAAATTCACTGTTTAATTCAAATGCTCGTTGAATTTGGCACTGAGGTACTATATTGCCTAGGAAGTCATGTATAGGGTGAGAGAAGGGAGGACAAAATTAAAAAGAAGTCTTTCAGTGCTTTAAATTTACTCTAAAATCTCCAAATTGCTCATTTATAAACAAACAACTTTAAGTATAGTTCCAAATTTGCTATCATGTTAAAACCCTATTGAAAAAATGCACAAGATTTTTTTCAAAATCCATACGATAAATTTAAATACTTGAAAAAAAAAACCATAACATATTAAACGAAATTGAAAAGGTTCAGTTCAAAGATCCTATTACTATCACAGAATCCATGGAATTATGCTAATAAGAAGTAAAAAAATTACGATACCCTTATACGTACATGACAAATATCCCCATGATTTAATACGTTAAATGTTATGTAATTAAAAATGAATGAGAGAGACGTTTTTTCACTCTCATGTAAATAAAATTCATTTTTTTAACTGTCTAAGAGAAATGCATTACATTAATAAATATCCAGCAATCCCATCTAATATATAAGATAAGATAATAAGTTTTCTCTAATTTACGATTCTGCTAGCAACATTTTTTAAATGCAAAGCAATCGAGAAAAGTTAGGTTGTGCAAAAGTTGCCAAGAAGCTTTCAAATGCGATGGATGCTTGACAGGATACGTTCACAAGAAAAATTCCAAAACAGTTAGAACTATGACAGCTTTCAGTCAAAATCTTCTGTTGCAGTTTCTGCGATGATGACATCTGCAATCCAGTTTTAAAGACAATCAACATTTCTCCTGGAAATTTATCAACATTTCTCCTGGACTTATACCTTCAATGCCGAGTCCAAATGATCCCGAATCTGCTTGAAGATTTGCCTGAACAATGGCTCGAATCATTTCCCTATCTGCTGCGTTCTTGGCCGTGAAGCGAAGTGAAGCAACCAGATCTCCACCATAGGTGATGCTTCGAACATAGTGAGTCCCGATGTCCTGCAGGTCTAAAGTTTTCCATCCAGGACGAGGCTGAGCTCTAGATGGCAAAGTCAACGTCTCCTGCAAGATAATTAGATGATTTTTTGAAATTTTATCACAGATTTTAACAAACAAGTGATACTTATTTGTAGAGGTGTTGAAGAAGTCACACTTTAATCGAATGGCACCAATTGATCATTAAATTATATTTCTCAGCTTCTAATCAGATCAACAAGAAGTTTGATATCTTTATTAGGAAACTCAATTTGAACAACGCAATGTTTTGTTCAATTACTATATATTAATATATGCCTCCGGAAATGAAATATTGTTAGGAATATAATATCTACCTTTCGAAAAACGGATGAGCAAAGCATACCAGATGACAGAAGTTTTTACGCAAAGTATATATTAAGTACATTATTAGTTGAAAATAAGGCCACAGAAACGTAAACAAACAAATGCTACGAATAAAACCTTATTTTATATCTTTACATTTAATATAGAATTGACTGACTATTGATGAAGAATTTCTTCTTATTGAGAAAATCAAATTGCAAACATTTTCAAAGCAAAATATCTTGCTATTTAAATACATTGCTACTCAATACTTTTATTTAAAATCATGTGAGCGAACACATTTGTCAGTCGTTTGGCTCGAAATAGCTCAATGTGCGTTTTGGACCATAATTCACGCTAACCAATCGAACTCATAGAAACTTTCAAAAATAGTTCTTGGAATGCAGAGAACACTCATCGGGAAACGCAAGCAAAGCGACAGGAAAAAGGTTAAAGGCTTGGATCACATGCGCACGCTCTGTCTGTAAACCATCGCATCGATGTCTGAAACACGCTCTTTAGATGGTGTGTTCTTAATATTCGCATCTTATATCAGGAAATCACACTATAGTGTAAAGAGTCCCTTCACGCTCCGGAAAACCCCGAAGGAGTTCCGCAAGAAAATCCTCCATGTGTGTATGGTGAATTCTGTTGAGATCTTGAGATATTCCTGCGGATCTCCCGAGCCCTCTCTAATGAGGTTTTCCTTAAGGAATTCCTCTGAGTGTTTTCCGCAAGGTCGATCGTACTGTGTGGGAGATTTTCCTCCAGAGGCTAGCTTTCGTATATTCCAGTAGCGTCTTGGAACTTGAAGAAATCCTCAAGGATGACCTTCGGGTTCTCCGGAACGAGTGGAGGTTTTCCTCACGGAAAAATTTCGGGTTTTCCGGAGTGAGGGGGGCCCTTCATAATGAAAAAAATATAATAATAAGTAGGAATCTAAAGAGTAAAATATGTTTCTGGAAGCATAATTTATTAGGCCTCGTGTCTCTGTTATGAAAATATGTAGACCAAAAGTATGAAGAAATATAAAGAAAAGTTGCCAAATTAAGCGAGTTTCATTGAGTAATGGAAGACATACCTCTTTGAAATTGAATGCAGACGGTGGAAATTGTGTGACCTATATCTTTCGAAGTCTTAAAATTTGACGCTTCTCAAATTTCCGGCAGACTTTAAGACCGTATATGTCAGTAACGGGCAAACGAGAGCAAATACTTTCTGCGTCAAAAAAAAAAATGTCTCAAATGCTCTTTTAATTCCTTCCAATTCAAACTTTTTTCAATATTACATTATTTGTTTGGTCTTTGGTGACCTAGTTTAGAAAGAGAACAGCAGATCTCACCGTCTCATAGTGGACCTTGACCAGAATCTCGACCAAGTTGGAACGTGAGTATGTTTCCTTCATGTAGTTTCCAAGTCCCTGGATGTTGACAGTTCCGGCCTTGATCTTGAGCGAGAGGTCGCCCGACACACCCAAGAAATCCCGGGCTTCCCTTGTGTCAGACACCATCTTGTACTGGGCGTCGGTGAAGTGCCGCTCTATCACCTGGAAGTTCGGATCAGTTACATATTTATGATTCAGTTATATTAAACTTGTGGGCAATAAAACTAATTACCTAAATTTGAACGAATGTCCTTTGGCAATGCTGGGCAATTTTATTATGGGGTCATTTATAAAGCATTTTTTTTTCTGACTGACATTTACAAAGAAGAGCAATAAATATTTTGTAACATTCAACGAAAAATAATCTTGAGTAAAAATATTTCATTCTCTTAAATCTGAATTCAACAAAGAATTTGAACTTTGACAAAATACATTTTGAATGATTTTAAAAAATAACTCAAAACATGGCAGATGACTGATATCAGTGCAAACGACAATTCAGTTAACATGTTTTTAACGATTTTTTTTTTTCAACTGTCCAATATGTATTTGCGAATTTAATAACACGATTAAAAGAAAGAAGAACACAATAAAACACAATAAACCAGGGGAAAAGAACTCTCAAATAATGGATTACTTTGCGTTTAATGTTTTAAAATACTTAATGTTTTGCTTTGTGTATGTCAGTTACCTGTGGAGTTGACCAAAACCTACTGAATAATCTTCTTTTAAAAAAATATCCCAAAAAACGCTTTCTTTCATGCTAGTAATTACTGTAAAGATTGTTTTGAATTTTTCTTTTAGAATTATATCAGAAAAACGTAGCAAGGTTTGTCCACAGAGTATGGCAACGGGAGTGTTCTACTTAGAAAGAAAAATTATGGAATACGCTCAATGTCTACAGATAAATCGTCGGCAGCGGCAGAAGGCCACTTTTATACTTTTAGTTCGATTCAATAGTTCACAATTAATAAATGGATTTTATTTTACAAGTAATGCCCATGTTTCAGTGATTATTGACGTTTCCATTAAAGAACATGGAAAAAACGATTGATAATGCTTTGCCTAATCAGAGCTATGAAAAATGCTAGCATTCCACGAATTTAAAATTTTGCAGGGAACTTATTATTGGCAGCAGTATACAGTAAATACGTTAAATGTTATGGGGTCTAAAAGGTAATTTTACCGTTGTGTGAAAACAATTAATGAGAAAACCAACGAGGTATAAAGCAAAATGTTTCTGTAATTTCTGGTAGACCGACCAGTAAATGAGCACTTCCAGTAAATCAACACCAAGTATTTTTCTTGGAAAAATAAGTTTTAAAAACATTTTTCTTCGATACACAGGCAGTAATAATTTCTTTCTATACATTTCCAAAAAGAAAATAGCTAGAAAATACTGCGTTTGTCTTTTGTTTGGGGTTGTTCATTAGGGTGGAGCGAAAAACAAAAATTTTGGAATTTTATTCCGTAATACCTGACAAAAGTTGCGCATGTGTAAGTATAATGCAGGTGTAAAATATGATCAAGTTTGAACACCTCCTGTAGGGTCCTACCAGGGCTTGAATTTCTCTAAAACTACGAAAAAAATGTCAATTTTCTAAAAATTTTTGGAAAATACAAACAATCACCATTTTTGTTCTAATACCACTTAAATGCTTCTATTTAACACTCTTTTCGTGCATCTTAAAAATTATTTAAATTTTATGCAGTATTAATTTCGTACATAAACCACTAAGTTCTGTGAAATTAACCAAAAATTGACTTTTTTTACCATTTTTTGCACGTAGCAATAATTCTTTTGTAATCAATACTATTTTTTGCAATGAATGGGCAAAATGCAGCTTTTAGTTCTAAATGCAATTATATTTCGTTACATTAAAAGCCCATAACGCACCACAAGGAAGTAGCTGCATTTCTGGTGTCATTCTGCCTCTTCCATCCACCCAGCCACGTTATTTACATATTTGAAATACATTAATATGGATGCAATTACTATCTAATGTTAAACATGTTTCTCCTTGTGAATCAAAGTTTGAAGTTAGACTCATGACTCAGTTTTGGCATTGATGGTTACGAGCCCCTCGCCCCCCCCCCCCCATAAAATTTTTCATTTAAGTTCAAATCTTGTATCTTCCTTCAATAGCAATCTACCGTCTCACTAACCAGTTTTAAACCCTTAAAACAGTCGGAGTGTAGAAGAGGTATACTTATTGAATTACTGATTAAGTACAACTTGTTTTGAAAAGTTAACTTGTTAACCATTTCATTTCACACCTCCAAAGTCCCCCGTACCTACCACAGCTTCGTGGTTTAACCGGGATAGGGCCCTGAAGGGCGCTCTGTTCTTAATTTTGAACCAGAACCTAGGGTCGAGCAAACCCTAGGCCCAGCACCCCCAGAGGTATCGTTTCACTTGGAGGACTTTGTGACCACGACATTTTTAACGCCTCCCAGCCACCATTAATCAAGACGGTGGATCTTTGATCGGCTGGGATCGAACCCGGGTCCCTCCGGACACGAGTCCGATGCCTTACCGATCGGGCCACCACGGCCCACTTGTTAACCATTGCAAGAACTCAGTGGAAGATTTCGAAGCTTTAAAAACGGATTTAAAAAACGAGTTAAAGTACTTGATGGACATTGTCAATGTAATACAAAAAGAAAAAAGTGACCCTGATCTTACTATCGAAAATCGGAGATCTTTCAGTCATTAGCTTTCATCAATTCGAGCTAAATAGAGTTATGAAGCTGTTGATTTTCAAGCTGAATTTCTAATGAGATAAAGATACTTCGTCAGTTATATCATTAAAAATATGCTTCTTTATAATTTAATAAATTCAAAACTTAAAAAAAGAAAGAAAATTTCCGTGAAACATGGAGCTATAATCATATTAAAAATTACACATTCTACAAAAGTTTGGGAGTATAAGAATAAATTGACTGGTTAACGCGTGTTTACTTTCCTCCCATTAACGATGTCAATTAAAAATATCTCAACTTTCAAAACTTAATATTGGTCATAAAGGTTCTCATTCAGTTATCAAAGTGTTTTCTGCTCCTGTATGTCTTTCTGTAACCCAACTCTTTTACAGTTTGACTATCGTCCACTGCCATGGCCGATAACAAGTTCTCAAAATTAACAAAGCAAGCATTTCTCTGAATCACCGGATCCACGAAGAAAAGAAGAATCAATCAAATGAAATATAGATTGCGTAGCTTTAATTACACCAACAATTCTATGTTTCACGGAAATTTTCTTTCTTTTTTTTAAATTTCTAATTTCTTGAACCGTAGTGAAGCATATTATTTAAAGATGTAACTGACGAGTATATTCATCTCATTAGAAAATCATCTTGAAAATTAACAAATTCACAATGTTACCTCGAATTAACGAACGCTAATGATTGAAAGGTCTCCGATTTTTGATAGTGAGATCAGGGTCACTTTTTTCTTTCTGTATAACATTGACAATGTATATATCAAGTACTTTTACTCGTTTTTTCAATTCGTTTTTAAAGCTTCGATATCTTCCACCGAGTTCTTGCAACGTTAATAAGTTAACTTTTCAAAAACAAGTTGTACTTTATCACTGATTCAATAAGTATACTTCTTCTACACTCCGACTGTTTTAAGGGTTGAAAACTGGTTAGTAAGACGGTAAATTACTATTGAAGGAAGAGACAAGATATGAATTTAAATGAAAAACTTTATGCTCGCAATCATCAATGCCAAATCTGAGTCATGAGTCTAGCTTCAAACTTTGATTCAAAAGGAGAAACCTGTTTAACATCAGACAGTTATTGCATCCATATAAATATATTGAAAATATGTAAATGACGTGGCTGGGTGGATGGGAAAGGCAGAATGACACCCGAAATACAGCTACCTCCTGGTGGTGTGTTCTGGGCTGTTAATGTAACGAAATATAATTGCATTTACAAATAAAAGCTGCATTTTGCCCATTCATTGCAAAAAATAGTATCTGGATTACAAAAGAAGAATTATTGCTATGTGCAAAAATGGTAAAAAAAAAAGTCAATTTTTGGTTAATTTCACAGAATTTTGCGGTTTATGTATGAACTTGATACTGCATAGAATGTAAATAATTTTGAAGATGCATGAAAAGAATGTTAAAGGAAGCATTTTAATGGTATTAGAACAAAAATGCTGATTATTTGTATTTTCCAAAAAATTTTAGAAAATTGACATTTTTCCGTATTTTTAGAGAAATTCAAGTCCTAGTAGGACCCTAAAGGAGTTGTTCAAACTTGATAATATTTTTCACGTGTATTATACTTACACATGCACAGCTTTTGTCAGGTATTACAGAATAAAATTCCAAAATTTTTGTTTTTCGCTCCACCCTATTGTTCATTAGGCTGTATCGAAAAAAACTTTTTTTCGAAATTCAATTTTCTAAGTTGATAAAAAGTTGCCCCTACCTACCCACATATTCCACAAAAAATGTCAGTCTAATCAGAAATTGTTTAGGTGTCCCGCACGAGGTCTAAAGTTTGAATTTCTTCAAAAATATTGTTTTTTTCTAATTTTTTTTAAATATTAAGAATAAATCTTTAAAATAATTCAAGTTGAAAAATGTACACAGCAAAGTCGAAGGACAAAATTGGGTTTAAAAAAAAGTATATTAAACAACATTTAGATCTCCCACATTTATTCTAAACTTACGTAATTTTCACCAAAACTAGCATTTTACAAGGCCATGCGACTTGGTTAGAAACTTGTTTATGAATGTGGAATCTAACTGAATTAACACTTGAAACTGGGAATCATCTGTGATTTATGTGGAGTAAAAAGTAAAATAATATAAACTATAAACAGAATCTAAGCCCCTCGTCATACAGTGCCCGCGTTCTATCGGGGCCCCCGTGATGGTAAACGAAATACAGCTCCGCTAGCGTGTAGCTGCTATAGGAATGTAGAAGAACATATATCTTTGGTTGAGGAAACAGACTTAATATTTCGGACATGGTGCTCCAGTAAATGGCCCAGGGAAAGGTATTGTAGCTTCAGTTTCACAATTTATGGAAAAAAAAAAAGTTCTATTGATAAAGAACATGGATGGCAAAGATGCAAGATGGCTCACGATGACAAACAGTTTTGAGGCTATACATCACAACTAGGGATCCAAGTTCAGAGTTAAATAAACTAGCAGAATTTATAATAAAGGTTTATGCTCTCTGTTTTTTCACAATCGAATCTTAGCATAAAATTATTTATGCATCTAAGCATTTTTTAAGATCATAGATTGCAGCAAGTATTTGGATACAAATCTCCAGAATGTTATCCATTCCACATTATAAAAAAGCCTTCTTGCATGGGAAAAGCTTGCAGGGTTCTTTTCTGCTAAATTTTGAGAACATTTACCAGACATTACAGCTTTAGACACATCCCATAAGTGTTTTTGACTCAATTATTTGACATCAACTTCTGGTAAAACGAGTTCTATTTTCTTCAAGTTCATGACTGGTAGATCTTAGTAATATTGTAAGAATTCTCCAATCGGTCAACTAAAAGAATTTCGTCCAGTAGTCGGCCTATCAAGAGCCACCGTTAACTTTCGAAGTGGTAATTCATTAAATGAAGAAAACATACCACGGCTTGTAGTGAGGGTTCTAAAGACTTTTTTGGAAGTCTAATAGCACCATTTGATTTTCCAGTGTTAACTGATGTGCCATCACAACCGATAGCCTTTATACTCTTTATCAATAGAACTTTTTTTTTTTCATAAATCGTGAAACTAAAGCTACAATTTCTTTCCCTCGGCCATTTACTGGAGCACCATGTCCGAAATATTTAGCCTGTTTCCTCAACCAAAGATACATGTTCTACAATCCTATAGCAGCTACACGCTAGCGGAGCTGTATTTCGTTTACCATCACGGGGGCCCCAATTGAACGCGGGCACTGTGTGACGAGGGGCTTAGATTCTGTTTATACATAGTTTATATTATTTTACTTTTTACTCCACATAAATCACAAATGATTCCCAGTTTCAAGTATTAATTCAGTTAGATTCCACATTCATATAAACAAGTTTCTAACCAAACCGCATGGCCTCGTAAAATGCTAGTTTTGGTGAAAATTACGTAAGTTTAGAATAAATGTGGGAGATCTAAATGTTGTTTAAGATACTTTTTTTCAAACCCAGTTTTGTCCTCCGACTTTGCTGTGTACATTTTTCAACTTGAATTATTTTTAACATTTATTCTTATTTTAAAAAACAATTACGTATATCTGCTAAAGTGTCTCTACTGTCATGTGGCAAATGCAACATTTTTTAACGATGCTATAAATTTTTGAAAACGAAATTTCGCTCAAGTGTTCATTCACTGGTCGGTCTACCCTATATGTATTTTCAGGATAGACGTTTTTTTTTTTTTCAAATTTTTAATGTTCTTTTCGTTGTGTGATTAATTCGTGAAAAATAATCCAAAAACAAGAAAACAAACCGTGGCTTCTTCAATAGCTTCTTGAGGGAAAATGTCGACACCAGGGCTGTTCGTCCTCATGTCGTAAGTGCGCCCCAGCAACATGGGGAGCACGTAATAGATGATGGCGGTCATGCCTGGAATAGAAGGAAAGAAAGCAGAAGCTGCAGAAAGAAACAAAGGAAGAAATATAACAGCTTTCTTTTTTTCTGATGGAGCTGCATTAGAAGCGCCACCTTTACCAGACCTAGTACGACCCCCCCTCCCCATATAGCATCCATTCATTCATGCAGCACCACTATCGGTGGATACCATTGCCACAAGAATTGTGAATCACAGTTTCTTTCACCATATGGAGGCACCTGAGCTCTATTCGATGCGAAACTACACTAGGAGTTTAATTTTGCCAAGAGTACTCAAAGGCCTCGGGGGATCTTTTGCATGTCCACAATCATCCGACATGGACTCTGTCGATTTGCTGCATCTTGAAAATCCTCCGACTGGAACCAGGTGCAGCTTTAGGCGTAAGCGACCAGTGTCTAACCACGACACCACTCAGTCTGCAAACGATTGAATGTATCAAGATAGGAATTTTGCTACATGAACGGATTCAATTTATAGCAGGATAATATGGACAAGAAGTATGTGGTCTGGACCGATCAAGCAAAAGTGGGATAATGGATCTAGTGTTCATGTAAGCCCTCTTCCTCTAATTAGTGGAATAAATTCAACGAAAAGTACTCAGGAAATAACTTTTTTTTTTGTTTAAGTGCAGAATTTACACTATTTGTACAAGCTGCATTGTAATTTTCATGTAATATTATATAAAAAATTTTTTTTACCCAAGTATGCTGAATGTTTAACTTAAACCACAAATAATAGACAATTTAAAGAAAAAGAAACAAAAATACTTCAACAAACATTTTGTTAATAGTAATTTTATATTAAAACACAATAAAAACAAATTCAACTACATGCAATGTAACTTTAAAAATAAATAAAGTTCTTAATGCTTGAAGACTTGTGGAACAGTTCAACCATGTGTAAATCATGGTTTATACATGATGTGAAATAGGTGATTTAAAAACGATAATGCATTAGATCTTTTTATTTATTTATTTATTTTATTTTTTTATTTATTTAAAAAACCAATCCTGCTACTAATTGATTGGCTTTATTTTTGTTTAAGGGGAAAAAAATAGAACAAAAAAATATATAAAACAGTGACAACAACAAGCATATATAGTTTAGTGACAACACTTTTGAAAGTCACTCGATGAAAATAAACATTTTCTTCAACTTGCAAAATCTCGTTTTCGCAACTTAAGTTGAATTTAAACACCATTTTTTTTTTTTACCGTCCTATTGAATACTGTTCTTTGAAAATTAAAAAAAAAAAAAAAAGACAAGAAAAATTCAGTCCAGTAAGTGAAACATATTTAAAAATTTTGAGGTGGGAAAAAATGATTATAAAATTAGACTTAACCGTTGAAATGATAATTTTTCTAAAAAGTCTTTACCTTTGTAACAGGTTAAAGTTGTTACAATCTAAAGTCCTAATCTTTAAACTTCAGTTACATATATTGATTACATTAGCACCAAATTGTGTGTATGTGATTCCCTTAAAGTAACGTTGAAAAAATATTATCAATAATATTGTATGATGTATTCAAATAGTTATTTCTTTTCTTTCATATTAATTTTAAGTTCAGAACAAAATTAACTAAAGGCAACAAGAAAATTTTAAAGGTGATATAGAAATTACTGTCAGAAAAAATGACTGATAGACTGTCAATTTAGTTTCTAATTAATATTCAGAGCCGCATAAAACGTTGAGATGGATTATGAAACTATCAAAAAGATTCCAGTGGAAAAAATGCATATCTATGAACAAAGAAAATATGATTGCTGAAGGATTAAAATTTACTAAAAAGTGTCGTTACCCGTTAAGTCACTAAGTCGTTAGATACTCGCTCTGAACTTAAAATCTCATTCCTTATTGGTACTTCCCATAACTCTGGACATGCAGTTTTGGTGGGAAAAACGGGAAATAACAATGAGGGGGGGGGGGAATCAATAGTAGAAAAACTTTCAGAAGCCGTAAATAATTTTCCTCTTCTGAGTCAGATAAGTATATATAAAAGTCCTTTTTTAATCAGTTAAACCAAATATTTAAGTTAGATGAATTCTGAAATTGAGCAATCTCCAGAATTACCAAAGATCCTTTAATTAATTGATGAAACATACCCCGCACCCTATCCTTCCCATTAACTCTCTTTCCTTATTTATCTAATAAAACTTTTTTAAAGCTTATACTTTGTATTAGTGCCGAAAAGTGTTATTTAGGGACGGAAAATTGTATTATGTTTTAGGGGGATGCACCGATAAGCAAATTGGCCGATTACCGATTAATCGACTCTTGATAACCGGCTGAGCCGATTAAAAATAATTATCATTGTTTTTCTACTACCAATTTCCCTATCACTGTTTTTTCTCTCTTATACAATACCAAGTTTAGAAATAGTAAGTAATTTATTTCTGAGAAAAGATTTCTCTTCCATTTTCCTAATTTTCATAAAATAATTTCAACATTTTATCGAATTTCTTCGAATCAATTTTCATATTATTGTCAATAATATTATTAACACATTGTTAGTTATGTTGATTAGACATAAAACTTCGAAAAAAAGGGGGAGTCTGTGGTAAGCACTCCAATTTAGGAGTACTTTTAATTCATATCTCTTAAGAATATTAGGAGCAATTTAATTCAATACTATTATTCTTTGAAAATTAAAGGTTATCTAAAAGCAATGTGCTAAGGAGAAAACTATCGCCACATGAAAATTGTTGCAACATTGTCAATGTATATTTATTCAAAGTAAGAGAATAAATTAAAATAAAAACTTTATATCAACTGTGAGGGTTATTATTACTGTTAATATAATTATTCATCATAGTTTCTTAGTGAAGGTATACTTCAAAGGATAATATTTGAAAAATATTTTTCGACCGATTAATCGGCATGATTTTGTTGATTATTAATAATCGGCAAAGTGGTCGATTGATCGGTGTATCCCATTATGTTTCACTTTTCATTATCAGTCGTTACGAAAGCCATTAATGATTCAGAAAATAATTCCGGACTTTCTATTACTAACTGCATTTATCATTAATACTTACTACCCCCCTCCCCTCTCTCATTTAACGGGACTGCGAAATTCGGGCGCAGAAAACGAGGGGCTAATCACGTGATTTCATGTAGCCTCGTAAGTCCACTGCGGATGGCTGTGATTGTCAAGTCCCTTGCCAAGACTCTTAATTTTGTTTTGCAAGCTAAAAATTGAAGAAAACGGAACCTACCTTGATGCAGAGGACTAATGCAATCCGTGGAACATACGGAAGACTCCTCTGATGTAAAAAATCAAAGTCAAATGCCATTCTCGGCACAATGATAACAGATCTGAGGATAAAAAAATGGAAAAAGAACACCTGTTGGATTGGAAAGAGGAGTTCCATATGCAGCGAATAAATTTATCAATATTATCTGAGAAGACGTTTTGTATGCAAGGAGATAACTGCAATAGAAAAAATGGCTAAACAAATTTATTTAGAACAAGCACCTCAGAACTTTCATTAGAATATTTATTAGTTTAATTATTTTTATTGTCACTTTGAGAGATTTATTTACTTATTTTTGTAGTCTCTGCCCCAAAGCTATTCTTAACTTAAGGAGCTTTCTCTTGCCCTCAACAGTACTTTTTTTTTAAAGTAAATACAAAACGTTACGTTAAATTAAAAATTTAAAAAATCCGGCCCTGATTAGAGAAAAGGAAACGTAATCACAACAAGTAAAACTTGGTATCCACAGAAGCAGAATCAAGAAATTAACAACGGATAAAAAATTCAAGCAACTCCCGGTTTTTAACTACTATTTTCGATAATTAAAGTCCTATAAAGATAAGACCTAGCTAAAAACACTCTCAATCAAGTTTCTTTCCAAACGAAACAGAAGGGGAAAAAGACAAAGAAAAGAATCATCAAAATCGTTCATCAGTGTCGGAGCTACAATGCCACATACATACACGCAGATACACACCAGGGTGGCGTGAAAAAAAAATCAAAATCCTACTAATGCTAAGTATTAGAGCGGAAAAGTTGTGCTTTGTAGGGATATTTAGGGATTTATGAATGGAGATGAAAAAAAATCAAAAAAAGAGAAAATTTACAAAATATTTTAAATTTCACAGAATGTTTAGAATTAGTGCGAAAAATTTGTGACTGGCAAGAGACTTGAACTTCCTTTAAAAGAAACCAAAAGATTAATATCAAAGCAAAATTTCGTGACTGAGTTAATGTCTTCCGCTATGACAAGAGACCCGAATTTCAGGTAAAAGAGTCATAAAGATTTTAACAAAAGAGACCATAAGAGGGGTCTTTATCTATAATCCAATTACATGTAGAAATAAGGTCGATTAGAAATTAAAGTATTTATGCGGTTAGAAAATCACCCTGACAAGTATTCAAAAAATTAGAAGTGCATTTTTCATATAGATTTCTGTGCTTTAAAGAAAAAGCTTATCAATTATGCATTTTCATGTACAGTTCACGCTTTAGAATTTACAGTTAGATAGACATTATGTATTACAGTAATTTGTAATCACTTTTATGCTGAAAAGCGGCCAGATTGCTGCGTGACTTTAAAAGCAGCGAAAATAAACATCCCTTTTCTCCTGACCACATAATTTGATGCCTTCGAAACTAACTTTACGATGCCTTGAACGGCCAGTGTGTGGCAAGGGAATTGAATAAACTTCCATTTTCTGTATGGAACTCCAACAGCCAATATATTTCGTCTGAAGGAACTTTGCGGAGAACTGAGTTGAAGACGTTATTTTGCAATTGTTCCAGTCTATCAAACTACTCTAAGCCGTCCACCTTGTCTAGTGGTCAGAGAAGTCAGACTCGGATGGTGTGATCCTGGGTTCGAATCCCAGCTCGGGCATTGATGTGATTTCTCTATCTTGTCCTTTCTTTGTGTGAATGTGCTGTGCTGTGAAAGGTTACTATAACGGGTGTACTGTGGAAGTCGGACTTCACACCCAATTTCAGTTCAAGGGGTGGTCTGATGTCATTGTGGCGATAAAAATTCGAAATATTGGAGTGTATGCGTATTAGGCACCGTAAAATGGGGTGTATAGGAACAGCGGGGTCAATCGGAACAAAACTTCCCGACCGTACAAAGAAATTCTTCATAAATATACTATTGGGTATTTTTCGCCATTGATTTTTTTTTTAGAAAGGTAAGATCATAGGAAGTGGGAAAAAATTACTTTTGTCAATCTGGCAACGCTACTGGCTTATAAGAAGGGCTGCTACGTGGAATGCTAGAAAACATCACATTTTCATACACTGCAAAACCTCATACGTGAGTATAAACCCTCTTATAATTTAAACCTAAGAGTGGTATGTTTCAATTATGCATGTATCTGAACAACTGAATACCACATTAAAATTTACATTTTTTAAAAATTGTGTCATAAAAAAGAATACTGAAAAATGACATAGGAAAAAAATTTGAGGGGTGTATCGGAACACTTGGTTCTGTTGTTCCAGTTCAAACTTATTTAAAGGAAACTGTTTGAAAAATCAAGATTCTAACCCCAATTTCTCTAGTCAAGACAAGAACAAGAATTTATTATTGTTTATCTCTTCTCGTGAGCAACTAGATCTTAGAATGACAGAAAGTTGCAGATTTAAAAAGATTTTTGCTCCAGGAGACTTCTTTTTACCTGAAATACACAGGGGAAAGTCACCATACAGACTTTATGTAGCAAAAGTCCAGCACACAGACAGTGATGAATAAGTGGGAAAATCTTACAGGAATATCCACAAAACCCAGAGATTTCAAGAAACTAAAGAAAAGCCAGCGTTAATCCCAGAAGATGTTATGAAAAAACTTAAGTCAAGCCACAACTGCTAGTTTTAAGGCCAAGTACATATTTGTGGACGATATGAGTGACTTCAATTTATGTTAAAGCTTTGTATTTTAATTCAAAAGCATTTCTTAAAATTAATTTTAATTTTTCATAAGTTCAAAATTATTTTTAATTCTGACAAATCATAAATCTTTACTGGTATAGAAAATAAACTTTTATTTGACAGTAACTATCAGTTCTTATTCTCCCCCATCAATATCACTCATGTTTGTGAGACCTATTACAGATTAAATTGAAAGAAATAAAAATTTTAACATGTGTTCCGATTGACGCCTATCAGCTGGGTGATTCGGAACACCCCTAAATTCCTATGTATATGAATAACTAGCAAAAATACCCGGCGTTGCCTGGGTCAGTAATAATATTGAGAAACAATTTATATACTCACCTTTGTTTTTTTTTCCTGAACTGAAAGAACTCAGAACACACCGCTTGGCGATTTTTAAAATGTCGCCAAATTTTTGCGTAACTGTTTTGGGATACCTAGGATAATTTTGCTCCCCTACTTACTTTATGAAAATACATTAAGTATTATTACGTCACTAATTTTTGTCACAGAGAAATAGTTGTCAAATTCTGAGATACTATTGCTGACCACAAAATGACGTTAAAAGTTTTTGTCCTAAATGATTTCGAAATTAATAGGGAACATTTAGCAGTTATTTATGCAAAAATGCAAATTAGTGGTAATTTTAGTCTTGTTTAAGGGTTTTATTAATTTAGTATGTGGATTACTTTACTTTTTGACATAATTTTAAAAAGGTTTTTAATGGATACATTCGGAATCGGAAAACAAAAGAAAAAAAAAACTGAACTTTTCAAATGTGGGAGTATTATATCGATGATTGATATTTTGCTGCAGTCGATAAATATCAGACAATAGTCGGTTTATTTTGGTTACGTCGTGTAAAAAGTAAAGTATTATTACGTAGTCTTCGGCACAAAAATAGGCGTCAGTTGAAAAAATCGCCGAGAATCTCAATTATTAAAATCTTGCAGCAAATTTGGCAAAATTCCTGTTCAATCGGATACTAAGGAACTGCCCTATTATAAGTATCAGAGAAAGTGACCAATCAAAGCAAACAAATTTAAGAAATACCGTTAAGTTGTATTTAAAGCTCCATCAAATTCGAAAATAATGAACCTAATCAATTTATTAGTTGCCAATCTCTTCTAGCGGTTACGTTACCGATACTCTAAAACACATATTTACAAAATTCGAGAAAATAATTGACGCCGTGAACAATCTACTAATGTTTTAAAATACAAATCATAGAGTAAAAGCTCGTTCAAGAGCTGGCGCGTTCGTTTCCAATGTCTATGTAAAAACCTTTACATTAACCATGAAGCTGAAAAAAAAAATTACTTTTTGATTTGACTTGAGAAAAGCCTTGAACATTTAATGCAAAAAGCGGAAATGATATACGCAATTCTAGCTATCGACAGGGAGTTGAGATGATGCACTAAATACTGAATTACTTTGCTGGAAGCCTTCGCGGATTTATGCGAAAAATGTACCTTAAATTGGAATGAAAATAGCGCTACCAATCAAACTTTTTCGAATATCGTTAGAAATTATAGCCTATGTGTTATTTCTGATGTATAAGCTACATTATGGTAAAAGTTTCATTATAATCCATTCAGTAGTTTTTGCGTGGAAAGAGGACAACACAAACATCCATCCATCCAAACATCCACAAACATCCAAACTTTCGCATTTATAATAGTACTAGCAAAAATACCCGGCGTTGCCTGGGCCAGTAAAAATATTGGAGAAACAATTTATAATCGCTTTTTTCTTCCCCAAACTAAAAGAGCTCAAAACGTACCGCTTGACGATTTAAAATGTCCGCTAAATTTGCGGTAACTGTTTTGGGATACCTAGAGATAATTTTTCTCTCCCTCCCTACTTTATGCAAATATGCCTTAGGTATTATTAAGCCAGTAATTTTTGTCAAAGAAAAATTGTCATTTAATGCTAAGAAAATATTGCTGGACCATGAAAATGACGCCTAAAAGTTTTTGTCCTAAGTGATTTCGAAATTTAGTAGGGAGCATTTGACAATTATTTGTGCGAAAAACAACAAATTAATGGCAATTTTTAGTTTTGGGGTCTGATTAATTTCGTATGCGGATTACTCTCTGCTTTGACGTAAGTTTCAAAAGTTTTTTAATGACAACGTACGGAATCGGCCAAAAAAAAAAAAAAAACAACTTTTCTTCAACTGTGGGAGTATTATTTCGATGATTAAGATTTTGGCGCAGTCTACAAATATCAGACAACAATCGTTTTATTTTAGTTATATCGTAAGAAGTAAAGTATTATTACATAGTCTTTGGCGCCAGAACTGGCGTCAGTGGAAAACATTACCCATAATCTTAGTTATTATAATATTTTTGCAACAAATTCGGCAAGATACCTGTTCGATTGTATTCTAAGTGACCAATTGTAAGTACCGCCCAATCAACGCCAACAAATTTTTAAAAAATACTGTAAAATTGTATTTAAAGTTCCATTAAAGTGGAAAATACTGAACCTAATCCATTTATTAGTTGCCAATCTCTTCAAGCGATTACATTACCAATACTCTAAAACACTAAAAACACATACTGTCGGCCCCGCTCAAACGAATACTGTCGGTTCCAAGAAATATTATTTGATTAAGCGGAGAATTCGATTAAGCGGAATCTTTAGCATTGCGTCTATGGCATGGGAAATATCTAGTTCCAGGATATTTTATTCGTTTATCCGTTAGACGATTAAGCAGGGACCGACAAATTCACGAAACTTGTGAAAATAATTGATACACGTCAACAATTTACTAACAAAGGAATACAATTTATTCTAAAAAAATAATATTTTCACGCAGCAATGCACATTAAAAAACACATTGCTTAAGGATAAATATTCTACTTACACAACTAAGACTACAAAAACGTTTTAAATACAAATCATGGTAAAAGCCTGGATATTCCCATGAAGCTGGAAAAAAAACCTTCATGATTTGACTTGAGAAAAGCCTTGGACATTAAATACGGAAAGAAGAAATGATGCCCGCCAATTTTAGCTTTCGACAGGGAGTTGAGATGATACACTAAATACTGAGTTAGTTTTGGTCAATGCCTTTTGATTTATGAGAAATATGTACCTTAAATTGGAATGAAAAAGACGCTACCGATCGAACTTTTTTGAATATCGTTATAAATTATAGCACTATGTGTTATTCTGATGTATATGCTACATTATGGTAAAAGTTTCATCAAAAATCCATTCAGTAGTTTTTTGCGTGAAAGAGGAACAAACATTACATCCATCCATACATCCATCCATACATCCATCCATCCATCCATACAAACTTTCGCATATATAATAGTAGTAAGATAACTGTTCGAAATGTTGTCTTTGTTTGGAATATCAAAAGCAAAGCAAGACCGAAGTTTTTACCCAAAAAATCAAAATTAAAAAAAATCTTTTAACTACTTTTTTTACAATTAAATATGAAAAGTGTTCCGATTCACCCCATTTTACGGTACGTAGCAGGTTTCAGGGAAATTTTATCTGATAAGTGCAATGAAAATGGAGTAGAAACGTTATCAGAAGTAAAATGATTGAAGCACAGAAACTCAAGTCCGCCCTTTCATTGGCTTACTGCGCTTGTCGGCTTGGATTTACTTCTCCGGTAACAGTTGCTACCAATGAAGGAACCTTCAGTAAACTGAAATTCATCAAAAATGTTTTGAGGAGTACAATGGGAGACCAGTGTTTAGACTCTCTAGTACTGCTGGCATGTGAGAAAGATATTACAGACACCATAAACTTAAAGAGTTTAGCAAGCAAATGGGCTACATTGAAGCACAGGCGCTGTCAATTTTAAATTATTATTTTTTATCAATAAAATTTGTGAAATGTATTTTTAAAAAACTAAGGAGTAGATTAAAAATTTTGTCTCTTTTCAATAGTTGTTTTTTTTTTTTTTTTGTTACTTTTTTGTTGAACAAACTGGATTTTCAACTTGCAAAATAAAAAAAAAAAGAAAAAAGGAAGAAAAAAAGAAAAATACTCATATTTATCGGGAATTTTTTTTTAATGGTAATTAATTAGATCTGCATGTCCAGAACATTTTTAGGCAGTTGAACTTTATCTGCGTTTCCCACAAAACTTAATAGCATAAATGCTCAAGGGACAATCACCGGAAAACACGGGAAGAAGAAAAAGGTACCTCATAAATCGTTTAAAATATGCCCGGCACAGAGCAGATTGCCCAAAGGGTAAGACTTTAACAAATAAATGCTTATTATTATTTATTGTTTATTAATATTTTTTGACATTTAACATTAATATGGTGTTTATATAAATAGTTCTGCATATTAATTTAAAGTTTTAAGCATGTGCTCAAAAACTCAAAAGCTGTTTGTAGCCACTCAGGCTTGTCATTTTGAATTTTTCCATGTGTTGGAGGAGGGGGTATACTAAATGCTAATTTTATAGGAAAAAATCAAAAAACAAAAATTGCGTCCACCTTCCACCTTTGTAAAAAATATTAGATTTCAAAGCTCGGGGGAAGCTATCTCCCTCACCCCCCTATATGATGAGCCCAGCGACGTCAAATTCTCAACCCCCCCCCCCCAGATATTTCAGCTAGCGACGGCCCTGGCAGGTTTGTTATGTGTTACTCGTATGCAAGAATTTTTTTTATGAAATTCTCTAATTTCAGGCCTTTCCAAATCACAAAAAATTAGCTCAGACGCAATATTTTACGCATTAGTTTGTGATAAGAAGACAAAACATTCACGTACTAAGACTGAGTAGCATTCTGTGGAACTTAAAAATCTTGCAAATTTTCTCTTTTTTATTTTTTTCTAAAAATCTCTATAATTTAAACTTTTTGACAGAGTGGAATACATTAACTCAGAGTGGAGAAATTTTGCTCAAGTAATTATAATGTTAGGAAATCATAATAGTCCGAGAGCCAGTAACAGATATATATGACCAAGTTCCTCTCAAGTGATAATTAGTAAAACGCAGCAGAAAATCGAACTATGAAGCCTCGTGAATGTCAGCTGAGGCTCGGTGGGGGGGATAAGCAGTTGGAACCTCCCACGCTTGAAGAAAAAAAAAAAAAATTCACTCATTTCCTCTCGCCTAAAAATTTACCAGATGATAGCTTATATGTAACTATTGATAAATATATACGTCAGCTGGCTGTATCTTGGTGGAAAAATTGTCAGCTGATACTTTGAAGGTCGTTACGTAGAAGTTAGCTAGAAGCATTTACTGACTATCACTGTTCGACAAAAAAAAACCTTGAAAATGCTTCTGGTATTTTGAAGGCTGATTCTTATGTAAAATGACCCCCTGAATCCGAATATGACCCCCGTTTTCCCCCATCACGTCCCAATTTTTTTTAAAACGCCCCCCTTTTTTTTTTCATTTTTCCTTAGTTTCAGGGCTATAATGTTTTTTTTGGAGGGGAAAGGAGCCTTATATTCACCAATAAATTTTTTTGGATGTCAAGAGAGACTCAAAGTTTAAAATCATGAGCACCGAGAAAAAAATCGGGGAACTTGGGGGGGCGTGGCCCCCCAAAATATTTGAAAAATCACCAAAAACGATCTTTTTATTCTAGTTTCTTTAAAAAGACCTTTAAAACATTTTTTTCGGTGCAGAACCAGAGTATAGGATCCGCTCCTATGGCTCCTGGGTCAGAAAAAATTTTCACGCTGTAAAATTTAAAAAAAAAATAAAATAATGCTTTAAAAATCACACTTTGCACTCAAGTTTTAAAGCAGGTCTTCAGCCAAAAAAAAAAAAAAAACAAATTTGTGGCTGATTCTTATGTCAAATGACCCCCTATTTCCAGATATGACCTCAGTTTCCCTCCTCCACCCCCTCTTTCCAGAGAGTCCCCCCCCCCCAATTCAGAGTCATTTTACTAATTCGGAGGGGAAAAGTACATTACGTAACCCGTTAACATAATTCTAAAAGGCAACAGAGGTTCAAAGTTCAAAATCATGTACATGTGTACCAAAAATATAAACTAGGGCGGTATACCTCCCCCCTCCCCCCCCCCAAAAAAAAGAAAAAAAAATTCAATACTCTGATTTTTCACAAAAAAAAAAAAAAAAGGTTTAAACCGTCTCTTAGAAAAACAAGAAAAGAAGATTTTTTTTTTTTTGGGGGGGGGGGGGTACACCGCCATAGTTTATATTTTTGGTACACATGTACATGATTTTGAACTTTGAACCTCTGTTGCCTTTTAGAATTATGTTAACGGGTTACGTAATGTACTTTTCCCCTCCGAATTAGTAAAATGACTCTGAATTGGGGGGGGGGGACTCTCTGGAAAGAGGGGGTGGAGGGGGAAACTGAGGTCATATTTGGAAATAGGGAGTCATTTGACATAAGAATCAGCCACAATTTTGTTTTTTTTTTTTTTTTTGGCTGAAGACCTGCTTTAAAACTCGAGTGCAAAGTGCGATTTTTAAAGCATTATTTTATTTTTTTAAAAAAATTTTACAGCGTGAAAATTTTTTCTGACCCAGGAGCCATAGGAGCGGATCCTATACTCTGGTTCTGCACCGAAAAAAATGTTTTAAAGGTCTTTTTAAAGAAACTAGAATAAAAAGATCGTTTTTGGTGATTTTTCAAATATTTTGGGGGGCCACGCCCCCCCTCCCCCCAAGTTCCCCGATTATTTTCTCGGTGCTCATGATTTTAAACTTTGAGTCTCTCTTGACCTTCAAAAAAATTTATTGGTGAATATAAGGCTCCTTTCCCCTCCAAAAAAAAATATTATAGCCCTGAAACTAAGGAAAAATGAAAAAAAAGGGGGGCGTTTTAAAAAAAATTGGGACGTGATGGGGGAAAACGGGGGTCATATTCGGATTCAGGGGGTCATTTTACATAAGAATCAGCCTTCAAAATACCAGAAGCATTTTCAAGGTTTTTTTTTGTCGAACAGTGAGTCAGTAAATGCTTCTAGCTAACTTCTATGTAACGACCTTCATAGTATCAGCTGACAATTTTTCCACCGAGATACAGCCAGCTGACGTATATATTTATCAATAGTTACATATAAGCTATCATCTGGTAAATTTTTAGGCGAGAGGAAATGAGTGAATTTTTTTTTTTTTTCTTCAAGCGTGGGAGGTTACAACTACTCATCCCCCCCACTGTGCCGCAGCTGACGGTCACAGGGCTTTATGATACTGTTGTCTGATGCGTATGGCCAATTATCTATCGAGAGGAAATAGTTAACCAAATTTTCACCTGGCTCTCGTACTATAAATTTTCCGCATTAAGGCTTAACATTCTGTGCGTGGATTTAAAAACATTTTCTAAATTTTCTTTTATCGAATTTTTTCCAAAAAACTCTTAACTTCAGGACTCTTGCCAGAGCAGCAGAAGGCATTAACTCAGAGTCAAGAAATTTTGCTGAATTATTAATGTGGAGGAGGCAAATTTTCCGCATTTAGGCATGACATTCTGTAGGATTTTACAGTTTGTAAATTTTCTCTTTTTCCCCAAAAATCTCTAAAACTTCGAGCCTGTTTCTTTTTTTTTTTATCTCTAAATTTCAAGCCTCTTGCTAGAGCAGAAGACAGAGTCATGAAATTTTGCTCAGTGATTAGTGTTGGGGAGTCACGAATTTTCCACACTAAAGCTAAGTGCTCTGTAGAAATTCGATTTTCGGCCCACCCAACCCCAGAAGACATAAAATTTACCAAAACCGCGTCAAAATGAAAAAACATTGCTGTGCTCAGAGAAAAAGTATTAAACGTCATTATTTGTAAAAAATATATATATATATATACCTTTTATATTAATTAATCTTCTCTTACATATAGGAAAATGAAGTAGCAAAAGCATTTCTTCCATGTAGTTTGCAACTACCCACATAACTACGAAACAAAAGATGTAGCTAAATAAATTCTACTAGTTTAGGGGCTCACAAACTGTAAATACATTGGAAACCATCTCCATATATTATTTCTCTAAGCCGAATCCTATACCCGGTCGAAACTCGCTCATTTATTTATCGAATTGCAAGAAAATTTATGATTTTGAAGCTTATCCCGCGGGCTATTGACGAAAATTAGACCCACCCTCTAAAAAGTGTCGGTTCGTTTTTTATTCGAACTTCAATTTTTGGGCACAAAATTGACTCTATCTAGCGAAATAATTGTCGTATCGTCTCCATTTTGATTTCATTCGAAAGATTTTAAAAAATGCGTTCTTTAGAACATTTCTCCGCTAGCGCCGCGTAACAAGAATCTCGAAAATCCACGTTTAAGCGACTTATAAGCGATTGAAGTTTGAAAAAGTTAAATTTTTTGCTCAACTGTCAAAATCGTTACATTGTTGCTCAAATCAATTTTAAATGCGACATTTCAAGCCAAGGCTTAGCTCGGTAAACCTTAATTGTAACTTTTATTGTTTCAAAATACTATGGTAGTTTTGCGATAACGTTAGTATTTAGTTTAGTAGTAGCCTTGGGTATTTGATTTTAATACAGGGTATCACTTTTGTAGTAGTTGTAAAAGTGAACGTGTCTTTGATCTCTTTGAAAAGTTGTCAGAACGACGGCAGTAGATGGCGATGTTGTGCAAATGAAGCCAATAAAAATTGTCGTATTAAATTTTAAGTTTAGAGTGTTTTTTTTTTTTTTTTTTTTTTTTTTTTTTTTTTTTGCGGAATTCCGTACGGGTCACCTAGTAAAACATAATTTTGTTCATCAAACATAATTTGGCGCGTGAGCTTATTTCCTTGACTACTGAAAATGTTCGGCCGTGTACCATTGTGAAGCAACATTATTGGATTCCTATTTGGCTGTAGTAAATCTGTCTCTCTTGTTAAACCACAAACCATAGCTGACGCATCGGCGATTAATGCTATGCAACTTTTTAACCCTTTAGTATGACACCTAACAATTCAGAATAGAGTATAGGTATGCCATAAAGTACAATAGATTTTATCTCTTTATCTGAAATTTTCCTAGTAAGTGAAGGCTACAATTTTTCCTTGACTTGAGACTTAAAGAGTTAATGGTAGTATCTCAGCTTCGACTAAAATCCAGGTTTGCAAATATTCGCCGTCAGTAGAGTTGAGTTGTTATGTGTCTGTTGAAGTTGCTGAGGCGTATAACAAAGTGGAATTGTACCGCATAGGTATAACGGGCGAAAAGAAACCTTGGACAACACTCCCATACCTGCCAACATGTCTTCTTAGAAAATCTTGCAGTTTCCCCGTAAGAAACTGTACTAAGGCAATAACCTATTCTTTAATTAAAATTAGATATTAAATACAGGGTATCTGCTCAACCTGGACTTTTCAATTCCATGACTTTTGCGAACTATTTTCCATGACTAAAAAAAAAAAACCGAACTCTGCTTTGTTTTTGGAAAATTATGCACTTAATATTCTATCTTGCAAAGCAAATGACCAAACATGGCGACTGCGTTTCACAGCAACAGAAGTCCGTTCGCTTTTGAGGTCAAAAAACGATCTTTTCCTACCGACACCCTCCTCCCCACCGTGCTTGCCCTCAAACGTACTTTCATGTAGCAATGAATTGTCTGTCCATAAATTTTACTGTAAGTTTAGATCCTGATATGAGTGAGGCGAAATCTGACTTCAAAACGGAACTCGTTGAGTTCCTGACCCCCCCCCCCCTACCTACACGATTCTTTAAAATTCAACATCGTTTTTTAATTTGTTTTTCTTTTGCATAAAACTCCTCGAAAGAAAAAGATTCAAACAAGTTTTAAAAGAAAAAGGAATCAAATGAAGCGGGTAGTGGGGGGGGGGGGGAGGAGACCAAATGTAAAAGGCAAATCTGCCTATGCCGGGGAAAAAACCATCGAGTCTATATTTTTTGTCGTTCAAGGTCATATTTTATCAGATGACGGAGTCCGCGCACATGCGCAGTTACACAAAATTCGCCGCTCAAGGTTTTAACGTTGAGAATTCATCTGATTGGTAAACACAATGCAACTTGTTGGAAATTGTAATTGACAAATCAGATTGCACCCAATAACGAAGTAGAATGACGGCGGAAGTGTTTTCGTTCTTCCGAGATCGCGGGAAAAATTTCAATCGGTCCGGAGCGCTAAAATCCATGATAAACAGTCAGTTTCCATGACTTTTGGACATTTTTCGCTGAAATCCATGACCAATTTCGATCATATTTGAAATCCATGATTTTCCCTGACTTTCCATATGCGCGGACACCCTGTAAATAAGGGTATTGTACTTATATCACTGCCACTTTCAGTAATTTTCTTTCATTTTAACTTTTTCTTAGATTTTCAATTGAATAAATTCATTTCAGTTACACAATTTTCGGTGAAGTATGTTCTGAACTAGCCGGGTACCCGGCCCTACCCGGGTTTCTGTCGAGTAATGTGTTTCTGTGAAACTCATTCATATGTTTTTCAGTATTATAGTGCACATCTATATACATAAATGGCTACTTCTGTAAAAAATTGCTATTTTTTCTGTCTGGATAATTTAAAAAAAAAAACTGTATTACGCACCCTAAATACAAATGCAAGCTACAAATCTGAAGTCAACCATTTCCAAATACTGTGCGTTAAATATATGTCCCATTATTACAATTTCTATCCTTGTGACTCCATTAATGAAAACTCAGTTGGTGAAAACATCTTATGTACCTAATTTAGAAATTTTTTTGACTATAAACACTTTATATTCTCTAACTGTTGCCAAAATCAATTTTTTTTTAAAATTTTATCTGTTAGCGATTATTGGCACAGATGAATCTAAAAATCCTAAGAAAGCAATAAATTTCATACTCCAGAGAAGCCTTGGTTCACATTTTCATTATGATCACCATTAATATTGTTGTTACCAGGCAACAAATCTTTGCAACAATGGACTGAAAATTTAATCATTTAATGGGGAAACTATATGAAATTTACTATTTTCCATAATAACTTTTTTAAACAGCTTTTTAGAAATAAATTATAGCTTATCCTGCTCCCTGTTACTGCAGCTATCTACGGTGAAAAAATGGTTAAAATCGGTCCAGTAGTTTTGAAGTTTACCTCGGGCATACGCGTACAAAAGTAGTCTTTTATGTATATAGATATCAGCATGCTGGGAAGGAAAAAAAAAAAAAAAAACATGAATAGTAAAAAATAAATGAACGTAAAAGTAGGCTTCACTGGCCATGTCAAAATAACTTCCAGCTGTCAAAAATATTAAAATACCTTCAAGATGAAAAAGGACTGAAATCTCAACACAGGAAGCAATTTTTCGTTGACTATAGATCAGTTCTTTTAAAATGAATTTATTTTTTAATTATAAAAATTAAAAAATGATGCAATAAGTTACATTTAAGATAGCAATATGTCAAAATAACTTCCAACCATCAAAAATATTAAAACACTGACAAGATATTAAAGGATTGGAATGTCAAACAAACGAAGCGATTTTACCAGAATCGCGGGTAAAATGGGGAGGAAAAAATTTAAAAAATATTAAAATAAATAATTAAATGTGACAACATAAGGTAGCATTTGTTGATGTAACCTAAAATTTTCGCAAATATTAAAATATTTTCACGATGCAAAAAGATTGTAGTTTCAATCACATGAACCAGTTTTCCGCGAAATACGCGCTCAGTGCTGAAATATGACGACGTTTAGGCTCTCCCTCGTGTTTTAATACATGTATCGATGGATTTTAAAGAAGCTTAGTAGCTGAAATTTAGTTATGTGAAAAAAACACTGGAATAGATGAAAAATCTGTAGAAAACGTCCGATTTTACACCTTTACTATACGATCGTACAATAAGCAAAAAAAAAAAGGTACATTGTACGGCCAAAACGTACAAGTTGGCAGGTATGCACTCCAGCTTTAAATTCATGGTGAAAAAGAAAAGAAAAATAACTGACGCAGGTTTTTAAAAATTAAGGAAATTTTTTCAAAATTAAGGACTTTTTAAGGGTTTTTTAGGGACCTTAATTTTGCTTGATAAAATTAAGGGTTTTTTAAGGAAGTACGAACCCTGTGCTTATCAACTGACTGCTCCATCCATATATCCATCCAAACAAACTTTTGTATATATAATAGTAGTAAGAAGAACGCTGGTAGCTAAATAGATAATTTACAATAAAAAATACATTGCAGTCCTAAATTGAGATAAAAACTACCCTATCATTTAAGTTGGACCAAACTGAAACTGCAAGCAAAATTTGGTTAAAATCGGTTCAGTAGCTGAGGAGTCCATTGGCCACAAACACAGGGACACTTAATTTTTATATGTTAAGATTATAGTTGCCCCGTCCTCTGGCTTCATTTCTGGGACATTTATGTGTAATATCTATACTTCTTGTCCCGAGCAGTCAAAATGACTAGATTGGGCGATCTGGAGTTAAACATTTTTTTGTTCATCCAGTTAGCTATTTGCAACGTCTTGATTTTGTTGATTGCGGGACAGTAGCTTGTTAAATATAACACATTTATTTGTCATAGCATATTAGCAGGTTATGCTAGTGTTCCTACACTTGCATATAGCTTTGTATTTTGCTAATTTTGGCAAAACTAGGATAGCCCAGTTTTTTCGCAGAAAATTTTAAAGAAATGATCAGTTCTATATTTTTTTTCTCTGAACTGCTCTCCTGGCAACCCCCCCCCCTCAAAGAGGACTAAACGGCCCAAAACCTATAAAAGCGTACTAAAAACTTTGGAGGGAAAAGAGGACCATTTGTTTGCAAAAGACCCCCTTTTTGCAAGAATGGAATGGGTTTAGGAAAATTCGAACCACACCCTCACGTCGATCAAGGACACAATTCAATTGGAGCTACCCAAAAGATGGTTTCCTTATCTGGCTATGAAATTCCAAGAAATTGAAACAAAATTGATTGGGGTCGTTTTCGACCCTGCGCGAGCTCTCGCGAGTTAAATTATTTTTCAAGAGAGCTTGAAACTCTTAAACATGCTGCAGTCTTGCAGATTCCGGAGACTTGACTAACTCAAAAGTTGGCTCTTTTCCTCAAATTGCCACTGGCTGTATGAAGTAACGTTGCAAGTTTAAAAAATGAAGACATTCAAATTCAATGAAACCAACACTTAAGAAGAAACAAAAGTTTATTTAAAAATCAATTTTGCTTTTGTCAAATGAAACCCTAAACCTACCAAAAATAATCACAAGAAATAGAGCATTATAATATGTAAAGGACTTTCGTATATAAATATCAAAGATATATATAAGCATTTGTCATCACTCCACCAACAATCCTTTCAATATTTTTTGAGAATTTTGCTATTTTTTTGTCATTTTTCTTTTTTCATTTTATAAAGCATGGCTTTCACGTGGGTTTTTTTTTCAACATTTACGTTTTTTTTTAAGAATTTTTTTTTTTTTTTTTTGTAAGCAACAGAGTTCTTATTGTGAAAAACTTTAGGCTTCTTTCTTTATGCCTCCTGCGACAGAGAGGGTTTCCTTGGCATGATGGGCCTGGAGTACAGCAACTGCTTCTTCCACCTAATAAAAGAGTGAATGTTCCAATAAAAAATCATTTAATGAAAGATGTACAATTTAAAAAATCTACTCAAATGCCTACCTACACGATAAGAACTCAATGTATGTGTTCCATGGTCTTGAGCTTATCATTTAAGTATTTGTGAAGAAATAAAAAAAGGACGCATATGACAGGGTTCATACTCAAATTTGAAAATTAAAAGTAAGGAGTTTTTAAGGAGTTTTTCAGGAACAAATTTCAATTTTTAAGGAGTGTTTTGTAGTTGAACGACGCATTTTTTAAAGATAATTAAAAAAAAATACAATTCACAAGTCTTGTATTATTTTAATTTTTTCCAGCAATATATTAAATAACACTAAATTGAAAGTCAAATTTTAAATTTACTGCTTCTTGAATATTAGCAGACTCTAAATAAAATTTAAATACCGAAGGGGGGGGGGGGAACCATAGAAATTTTTTTAATTTTAAGAATGAATTATTTAAAAAAATTAAAAAAAAAAAAAAAAAAAAAAGACGGATTGAAAATTAGTACTTTTTCAAAAACAAGACAATTATATTAAAAATTTCACTAGTCTTGTATCTTTTTTTTTTTTTTTTCAATAATACATTGTATAACACATTACATTCAAAGTCAAAAATATTTATTTAATGCTTCTTGAATATTAGCAGACTCAAAATAGAATGCAAATACCGAGGGGGGGGGGATAACTATTGAAAAATAATAAATTTTTAAAATATTTTTTTTTTTTTTAAATGTTTAAAGTGATTGAAAATTAGTACTTTCTAAAAAAGTACTATTAATAATTTTGTAATTATAATCCAAATGAAAAAATAAAATAATTATTAAAATAAAAATAATAATAAGCTAATATTTTTGTTTCAATAATTAAAGATAAGATAGTGGAGGCCAAAATAACTTTCAAATTTCTTATACTTTTTGATGATTGACACTCAAAGAGCACAGAATTTCGTTTAAAACTTTTCAATTTAATGATTTAAACAAAAAAAAAAAAAAAATAAAAATAAAATTTTAGTTATTTACTTCTTGACAGAGAATAGTAAACATCATAAATGCAAAAAGTCCTATTCCAATGGCAGATGCAAAGATATCGCGATTTTCATAACGAACACATTAAACAAAAGATCAGAAAAAATGGCATATTTAAAGATTTATTCAAGTAAAATTATCATAATTTTCATTTTAAAGCACAATGATAAACATGTTATTAAAAGCAATCAAATTTAAACTAAAAGTGATTTCAATTTTAATTTTTTAACTCTAATAGGGAACACAGAATTTCCCTTGAAAAAAATTTTTTTTTTCAATTTTAATAGAAATAAAAAAGACATTTTACTTATTTGCGCTTTAGCAAAGCAAACATCAAAAATCAGGAAATTTGATTCTCAAACCAGATGCAAAGAGATTGCATCATTGAAAATGAAGGCATCAAAAGTATAAAAACGGCAAACAAAAGAATGTATTAACCCAAAATTTTGGAACGTCATTTTAACAGGTCTAGAGATGTATATTATTAATTATTATCGATATAATCGTGAAAAATTTAGAGTAAGGAAAAAAATTTCGGTTGTGGGGAGATAAAGGTATAGCAAAAAATACTGGATTTACTGCTTTAACTCACGAAAAATACCGAAATTCAGGCATAAAACCTGACCACAATTCATAATTCACCTTTTGGGATTAGTGGTAGAAGAATATGCTTCACAAAAAAAAAAAAAAAAAAAAAAACACGCATTAACAGAATAAAAATTAAGGAGTTTGTAAGGAGCTAATGGCAAAATGTTAAAAAGCAGGAGTTAATAAGGAGTTTGTAAGGAGCGTACGAACCCTGTATGATAGCAAAAATTTTAATTTCCCCTGTATGGGCAATTAGCAACCTTGACCTTTCATTATAATAACCTTAAACTTTCTGCAAAACAATACAACTTCCTTCTAATAATAGTTTGAAATAAACTGAGCATCAAATATTGATGCCACAGATTTACTTCACTATAGTATAATTTATTTCATATTATTATTCATTAGCTAGCAGCTTGCTGCTTCTCTAGAAGCTAATCTGGGATACTTAAGACTTATGTTTTATCACGAAATGGTTGTGATAAAACACAAGTACTGCCACTGAAAATAACTTCTTAATGCATCGCTTTATACTTTTCTAGTACATTACAACATCTCTTATTGGACACCCCTAAAAAAACTGACGCCTCTAATTAGCAAATATTTTTCAGAGTACAACTTTGTAACGCATTGCCTCTAGTACAGTAAAACCAGGGTTGCCAGATTTAAGAACTGTAAATACGGGACAGGCTCTTGGGGGGGGGGGGGGGTGGAGATTGAGAGATGAAATTTCGAATTTTTGCAACCTTGACTTTGATATTAAACGTTTCTCACAAATTTAAACGAAGAAAAAAAGAACACAATGATCATCTGAATAAAAACTTTATTTTTTACCATTACATGGTTATTTTTTGTCATGAATATTGGTGGGAAAAGGTTTTCCACTAATTATTATGAAAATTCGTATTTCTGTGTTCATGACGCAGGCCCGTAATTTCAAATTTTGCCGTTTGTGTGTGTGGGGGGGGGGGGGGTGTAAATTATACCAAATTTCAATGTAAATCATTCCAAAAAAAGCAAAAGCCATGCCCATTTATATGTAAGTACATTAATTTCCAAAACCAGGGGGGAAGCCATTGACCACCCGTCCTGATGTCCCAAATGAAGGGCTTGCCTTGCGTGAGAGACATAATCGTCGCTTCTATTGATGACAATGTTTAGTATGTACTTTTTCAAAAAACTAGATGAACCAATGGGGAAACCCAGAAGCAGAAATTTTCTAGCCAGTCTGCGACACCGATTCGGGCAGTTGGAAATAATCTGCAGCATTTTTATTAGTTTACTCTTTTTTTTTAAAATTCAAATTGAGGAGTATTTAAGGACTTTTTAACACATTCGCTACCGATAAGTTGTCCCTTTGCAAAATCTCTCAGAAAACACCAGTTAAACTATACTCATTGAAGAGAAGAAACATAACGTTCTTAACATCATGCGCTTTTAAGGAGTCGGAAATCTTTTAACCAACCATAAATATTTAAATAATCGATTTAGAAACTTCTATTGATTACTTACATACCACACCAAATTGTCTTCACTGAATTGCAAATACAGTCGTCTCCCTCCCATAGAAAAATGTCTTTATAACGAGGAATAGTCGCTGGAGTAGATTAATAGTGTATAATAATACAGCAGGGGCCTTTCCCACTGCTGCTTATAATAGGATGGTAATGTAAAATGTATAATGAAAGTACAAAACATGGGATAATTTCGTTTGTTTGACGATGAACAGAATCACCGTTTGGCTTTTTAAAGACATTTATTTTCTCTCAATTTTTCATTGAGCTGTATTTGATTTTCTTTCCACTTCTTTTGAAAATTATCTGCAGACCACTGCAAAATCTGCGACGTACGTCTCGCAATTTCTGCTACTGGGTGGGGAAATTTGAACTCAAAATAATTTTAAGGAGTCATTAACAAAAATTTTGATTGCAATTGAGTAGGCAGAATTAAACCTTACTATTTGAACTCACTGTAAGAAGTTAACCTAAAACAAATTAAGAAAAAATCAGTATTCAATGTTTTTTGGGGAAAAACGGCAGTTTTGTCAATATTAGAACATGATAATTATTCTTATATAACCTCGGAAAATTCCTTTATTTTAAATCATGTTTGCTACTAGATTTTACTGATATGCAAATTATTGCAATAATTCTTTCTAAGTTTTGATGAACTTTAGGATGCCATAAAACTCACTGTAATTTATATTTCTGTCGCTCATTGTAAAAATTATGCATCTTCAAGTTTTTAAAACGCGTATTTGTTTGCTAAATGGAATAACATTTAGTTACATCTTTTAGTATAGAAGCGAAGCAAATTTCAGAAGATTGAAATTGATTGATTAAAAAAAAGTGACTAATAGTAGCTGAACACATATATTTCTTGAAAAATTGAAAAATCGAGAAGAAACTTTTATACCATAAGGCATAGTAAAATCATTTACAAGGAGATACACCACTTTTACAATGAAGGTTTGTTGATTGTCACAATAATTTCTGCTCTAAATGAATAGAACACTAATATTACTTCAGAACAGAAAAATATTATAATTCAATCAATTTTCTTATCACTCTATTTCACATTTCTTGTTTTACTCTATTTTTTTTGTGAATATTGTTTCATTTTGTAAAATGCTGCTTCTAGCCAGAATACGGGACTTTAGCCGTCCCGTATCAAGGTTCCCTGGGACGCGGGACAATATTTCAAAAAACGGGACTGTCCCTTGAAATCCGGGACGTCTGGCAACCCTGAGTAAAACATCAGTAATAGACACTTTTAAATAGGGGAGTCGCAGTCCTGAAACATATGTGACTCCTTGGAGTTATTTGAATCAAAAAGTTTCTTTTCAGAGCTTTGACAAAATTTTCCATCAGCTATCTATGTATCAAATGGTTATAAGAAATTTTAACTATCCTTTTCGCATTTACAAATTACTTTACAAAACCCGGAGGACCTGTGGAACGGAACTGATGCCTGTAAAATTAGTAACTTATATTGAGAAATAGCGTTTGAAGACTAAAAGATATTTAAATTTTCTGAATGATTATTTTATTCCCTAAAGTTATTTTCTTACCTAATGACTAATTTACTCAATGAATGAAAAAATTGTTAGTCTTACTTTTAAAATGAGGTACAGTAAAATATGCAATTATAATTACCGTAATGCATGATTGCAATGGTACGTATTCAATATTTTAATAACTCATTAAATTAATTGAAAAACCAAAATAGCAAAATCTTCACAACCCTCTCTAGTAGCAGACAAGACTTTCGGTACCGTGACTGACCACTATTCAGAGGTACTACTGTATACGAAACTCAACTATACAAATCCAAATGAAGTACTCAACTGGAAAAGCTATAATATCAGTTTTTTACTTCCTCATATGAAGTTGTCAGCATGGCACACATCTCATTAAATGAGATGGTTACGATGGTTCAAGTATAATTCAACTTAATTTCAGCTCAGAATCTCATTTATAAATGTAGCATTTCGATACGAAGTTCGGGGTTGAAAGGAACCAAGTTAAATGGAGGATTACTTTCAGATCTAAATGCTTCATACAAACCAATAAGTCTAAAGCAGCTGCTTGAAAGATATTCTTATTTTGTTAATTCAAAGTAATTCGAGTAACTGCTCCTGTAATGACATTATTCTACACAGGTCAGAAACAATAGCTCTTACCTTGGCCTTGAGCGATTCGTGATGCTCCAACATGTGCAGCAGCTCCGAGTTGTCGATCTCCAACAACATTCCGGTGATCTTTCCGGCCATCTCGGGGTACCAGCGGTGGATGACGGGGAAGAGGCGCTCGCCCAGCATCTGCTTCTGTTCCTGGGCATTGGCGTCTGCCAACATGGAAGCAGTTAGGGGCTCTTGTCCCTGGATGTGCACGGCCTGTTGAGCAACAGCCTGCTGGGTGACGGCCTGCGGGACAGCCTGAGGCTGGGGTGGGTTGCGCATGTTCGAAGTGTACTTGTAGGCGGCTGGGCGGGCCTGGGACACGCTGGCAGCGGTCAAGGTGGCCGGGCGGGCTGCACCTACTCCAGTAGGACCCATGGCGGCCACTCGGGTGCCAGATGCTGCTGCGGCGGCAGCAGCAGCTGCAGATGGTTGTTGTCCGGTGATGGGGCGTGCGTTCATGCCGGCACGCATACCCGGGTTCTGGGACGCAGCCACGGCGGGCCTGGCAGCGGCTCTTGCAAACGGAGCGGACTGCATTGCTTGAAAGGCTGTGGAAAAATAAGAAACTCATTAACAATGTGCTTGTCATCTTCTACTTGATGCTAAATGGATTCTATGCTTTTGAACTTAAAGATAACTATATTAAGCTTTTCTGCTTACACGTTTGAAGCATATATAGTTCACTACATTAACTTAGTACATGATATATTGCATTTTGATATTAAACCGCTTTGTAGCTTTTAAAAATTTTTAAAAGATAGTAATTGTGATGGGGGAGAAAAAAATTTTCTGCATTTTTAGAGAGCGCAAATACATCAGGGGTGAACAGCGCAAGAACACGATTGTGATACTGCTGTTCGTAAAAAACTTTGCATGTAAAATTAGTCACTACTCAGGACCCATATATTTGTCCTAATACTGGAAGCTTCAAATTTACCCCAGATAGACGTCCATAGCTACCAACTTCTTTCCGTAATGTCGTAGATTTTGTAAAAAAAACTAGAGAAAACAAATACAGTAATTTTTTTGTGATTAACAGTACTTCTTGTCAATGATAATTTGGCTTGTGTAAATTTAGCATTCAAGACATAATTTCATCAGTATATGGGCTGTATTAGTATACTGCTTAAAAAGAAATTTCGAACTTCATACCTGGATAATTCTTTCACACAAAGCTCAAGTAGCAATCAATTACCTTTTAAACATAATTTGTACACACAATAAACAGCTCTTTCTTAGAAGACTACAAAACAACATAAAAATTTTCTTATATAGCCTAACCTTGTTAATGCCAGATCCAAGGGACCTTCAAAATAAATTTGTCTCAGCCGTAATTCAAACAAGCGATAAACAATAAACAGAAGGACGGGGAAAGGAAATGTAGTTCATTTCAGCGTATTCGAATCTACTAGGTTCAAGTGAAAATAATTTTGCTTCAAGTCTATTTTTCTAAACTAGCAGAAATTAAATTGATTAAAGAACCCAGGTCTTTCACCTGCAGCTGGCTGGGCACCAGGTCTTATTTGAGGCTGAGTTGGCCACCTTGGAGTAGCTCTCATCTGAGCCATTTGTGGGAAATAACTTCTCTGAGCTTGAGGCATAGTTGGGACAAAATAGCCAGCACTACCAGGATTGAACATTTGACCCAGCTGGAAAAAAAATTAATTTTAAGTTATTTCACAATTTTGTAACAAAATGAAAAACAAGTTTGTAAAACTTGAGCACAAAAAGAGAGGAAAAAAAAAACAAGACATTCACGAAGGGCAAGTAATTCCAAAACTTTTAGATGTCATGATGTCAAGGGTCCTGGAAACAAAGTAGTATTATTCGAAAGATTCAAGGAGACATGCATCTTGCTCTCAAAATGTCATTCAGAATATGTGACAGCATTTTTTTACAATTTAAAAATTTACTTGAGCTAATTCGAAGTTATCAGCAATTTTTTTAAACTTCTCCAGTTAAATGAAAACCTGGTTCATTCAAAATACATAACGAGGATATGAAACCCTTTCTCTTTAGCAAAAGCAAACCAAATTTAATCGCACTTAAAGTTAGGAAAAATTATTTCTAAGCTACTTGGAAAATATGAATAAATGAGCAAATAGTGTTAAAACTTACTTGCATTCTCATACCAGCCATGCGTTGCATGTACTGAGAAGCCAAGTGAGCTTTACGTTCTTCTTTGCGCTGAGCTAGGGCAACATACAAAGGTTTGGAAGCAACTATTCGTCCATTCATCTCGGTCACTGCTTTGGTGGCTTCTTCTGGTGAACTGAAGCAGACAAAGCCAAATCCTCTGGAGCGGCCATTCCCATCAGTCATGACCTATATAAAAAATATATTTAAAACACTAAATGCATGGCAGAGCTGACTTAAACTGGTTCATCAAATTGATTAATGTAATGGACGTATAGAGCGCACTATGATGGAAAGTTTGCATGTACACAAAATGCTCGGCACAAATGATACCCTGTAGCCACCGTTTCTGAAAATAGGAGTCTTAAAAGAAAAAATAGGAATAGGGGGGGGGGGGATTATAAATTGAAATGTAAGAAAAACTACTACTGAAATTTAAATTCTACATAGGCAACAATTTAAAAAAATATTATTTCAACATAGTTATTTTTTTCAAATGCTCTCAAGGACAAAATCAATCTCTCAGACCCAGACATAATACTGCATCTTACAAAATTTGTCCCTAAACCATTTTGTGTCATTTATTTATTTTTTACAACTTGTCCATAAAACTACATATTTAATATACTTATTACTCCTTAAATTCAGTGGCAACTTGAGAATCACTTGAAAATTATCTTATTAAAAACCAGATGTTTTGTAATGATCTATGAATGGGCTGGTGAGAGCAGTTTAAAGTTTTAAGCCAGGTAAAGCTAGATCATGGAGAGATAGCAGATGGACTGGAAATGAACCACTCCATTTTGATATATAGGTTGCATCTGCAAGATCCGTTTCCGCTTCCAAATTACCCGCCATCACTCCGTGATCGAGTTTTGCAGCTAATCCAAACTTCATCGGAATTTCCTTTTCCATTTTGACCATTACAAAACGTTTGTACTTTCGACATCGAAAGCCACAATTAGAGAGGTTCTTTTTAAAAAAGAGGTGAGTTAAATTAAGAAAATGCATTATTTCTGCTCATTCTGATACTTTTTTCCTAGTTAGATAACAGCTCTAATAAAGGAATTCAACAAAAAACAAAAAAAAACCTCCCCTCACACTTATCTCTCTTATCACTAACACCCCTACTTTAATAAAAATCAGAAGAGATTTAAGACATGCGAAAATTTGCGGAAAGTAGCGCATTAAAATATTAAACGAACTTATTTTAATATGCTTGGAATCCAACTATGGTAAAAATAGGAGTAGAAGGCAACCATGTCACAACTCATACCTTAGCACTTGTGATAGTGCCAAAAGGAGAAAATTCCTTCCGTAACTTTTCATCATCAATAGCATCATCCAAGTTCTTGACATACAAGTTCACTCCTTGGTATCTATTTATTCGCTCCATCTTGAGAGCTTCAAATCTCCTTTTGAGCTCGGCAGCTCGCTCCGATTTCTTTTGGGCCCGTCCTACATACAGTATCTTTCCGTTTAATTCTTTCCCATTGAGATCTTCGACAGCCTGAGGGAAAAAATGGATACTCAAACATAATTTTTGAAAACTTTACATAATGCCATAAAAAGTATTTCACTGGCTAAACAAGTTACCTTTTCGGCATTTTCTGGCTCTTCAAAACTAACAAATCCAAATCCTTTCGATTTTCCCATATCATCAGACATGACCTACACAAAAATAAACATAAGATTTTAAAAATTAGATTCAGTTAATCTAACACAAAAAATGCATAAAGAATACTAGAACATTAAAATTAACAAAAAAAAAAAAAAAAACTTTAATCACAGTTATAATGCTGTTCTTACTGCGTAATTTTTTACATTCAACAACAAAGCTGTATGCATAGCATGTACTTCCAAAAATTCATATAATGCCTTGAAAAATAACATGATATATTACACTATTACAGGGTATTTAAGTGTATCTAAAACTTATTTTAGTAAGTAAATGTATTAAAAAAAATTTTTTTCACGAAAAAAAAAATATACTGCTTGAATAAGGACAAGCAACTTTGACATTTTAATAAGTTTGAGATGGCGGATTGAACAGTACCAATTACCAGACCCAGATAATAAAGACGAACACCGTTCGCAGAAAGTTTACGAATGTTGCAATTTTAATATGTTTGAGATAAATTTCTGTTAGAACATTCTTTTTTTGGTAAAGGACATATTTTAGTCCCCAATTTTGAGGAATCCAGTCAATAATCTTGAAAAAAAAAAAAAAAAAAAGTAAACATAATTGAAAAAACTTGCTGATTTTTATAGTGGTATGGTACTCATATATAATTTTTTATTTTAGCTGTTAGCAGCAATATAAGAGTGGAGAAGTACAGTGCTTTTTTTGCAGAAAAAAGAAATTAATTCTATTTGCAGAGTTTTAAAATTTATCTAGGTCTGCCGATTACAAATGATGTGGAACAGACAGGGTTGGCAGAAATTATGAATGAAATTCCCCGACTTTTCTGGCGGATTTAAGAAAAGCTCTAGGATATCGACATTTCAAACAATATATTAATTTCAATTGTAGTAAAACTCTTCTTATTGAAATGTTTCGCAAACTTAATAACGCATTGATACAAAATTTTATTCATTCAAGTTGAAATAAATCATAAATATACTTACATAAAATACAATTCAATAAATTGAAAGAAAAAAAATAATAAACTTGCTTTTGAAAGATTATAAAAACCTAATAAAATATTTCCTCATTGAAAACAAGAGTGCAACTTATCAAAGGTTAAATCATTCATTTTAAAATTGATATGCAAGGTTACCTTAAATAGTTTCAATACAACTGAAATAAAGGTCAGACTTTGTAGTTAATATTTAGAAACATGTCATTCTAAGAATTAAAGAATAATGTAATGTAGAATATTTAGTTTTCTTTCGCTAGGAGCCGCTTCCTTCTACCAAGTGAAAGAATGGTCAAATAAACAAATGTAACACCTGCATAGAAAAATACATTACATGCTAATAAACTGAACTAAAAACTCATAATGCCTAAACCTTGTCAATCTTTTCCCTCATCTCCTCTCACCCTGTACTTTTAATGAGTTGACTTAAGCGGCGTTTAGACAGCCCACTTAGCCTACCAAGATGAAAAAAACTTGAGCAATTTCCGATGGTGCGCCGATTAAAGTGAGCTAAAAGAATTGGGGACCCTATGCTTCTGCTACAGACACGGGCGAAAGAAATTGTTTTTGACATCATACATTACCACTGATAGCTGAAAACTGTCGGAAAATGAAAGTAATTCCCTGACATTTCCAGAAACTTTTAATTTTAACTGACAACTCAAGGTATTCCCGGTGCATGGCAACCCTGTAGCAGAATTTAAAATTTTACCTTTCTCCAGATTTAATTACCGAGCGTTTTTTGAACAACAATTTAATAACTGAGTTGATTCTAGATTTATTACGCAGAGATAAATTATGAAATAGCACAGTATAGTTTACAGGTTTTTTTAAGTCTAACATTTATAGTCTTTTATATGCATGTTTGTTAACATGTGGAAAAATCAACCATTAAAAATGACAGTAAAAGGCTAACTACACAAAAAGTGCTAGAAAAGCCAGATTCACAATATTTCTGTTTGTGTGGAAATCAACATTTGTTTTCAAGGCTACAAGAGTTTAAAATCTTACTGGCAATCATAAAATCTTAGCAGGAATAATTCTTTGAAATAATAAAGATTGATAGAACCAAACTCTTAACAAATAATGACCACTAAATTGAACTCTTTGGGATTATTTTTTTATAATAAACATGAATATGATTATTTTAGACCAGGAATGACAAACCTCTTTCAAAAAGGAGTAATTAAAAAAAAAAAAAAAAAAAAAAAAATCTATGATTTTTACTCCCAACTCATTCTAAAACCAAGTGGCCAATGCTTTCACCAAGTTTCACTTTATCTTCACATACTAGCACTTTTCCCTGAATGCACTGCAGTAAAAAACTTTCTGCAAGCAAAATAAAAACGTCGATACGGATAACCCGACCCAAGGATTTTACTAAGGAGTGCTTAATAAGCAAAAATAAAAAGGCTGAAAATATCCTGTAGTATGAATGTACCACACCCATTATGTACTACACATTACTTTATTAAAAAAATAAAATACCTTAGCACTTGTTATCTTGCCATACTTCTTGAATAATTCACCAAGCTTATCGTCATCTAGATCATCTCCAAAATTCTTGATGTATACATTCATGAATCTGCGAGCCTTTTCTCCCAACAGCTTTTCCCTTTCCTTACGAGGAATAAATTTTCCAACAAACCTAAAAGGAGGAAATAAAATACTTTTCACATCTTTTACAGTATTTTTATGAACCATCAAGTGGACAAAGATTTCTCCTTAAAGTGTAAAGTCTACTTTTTCGAGTTTATTTTGTACTTTATCATTTATCTTACAAACATGCATTTCAGGTTTCAGTCTCTGCAGGTTTAAACGATGCGTCATTATTAACATATCAGGTCTCAGGAGTCAACAATGACTTGCAAGTTTGCAATATGAAATGAACAGAAAAGCTTTTAAAATACATTAAACTTAACAAACAGTTCAGAATGGGAAATAAAATTTCATATTGAAATGAAATCTAACATTCACTTAAAAATACAGAAAGAAGCTTTTAATACAGGTAAAAATTTCCGCTTTTCCAAATGTTTTTAATTTAGGCTGCAGATTCAAATTACAGACAAATAAATCTTTGTTTTTCAAACATGGGTTTAGAATTTTTTTTTTCCTTCATAGCTCTTAATCACTTGCTCTGTATCAAAAAATGAAGTATCAGTTAATATTATCTTACTTTACATCCTTAAGTGTCTTTATCCAAAACATAATTATCAGCTTTATATGATTATCAATAATAATCTTGTAACATTTGTAACAGCTAAATTTTACATATTTTTTAAAATTAAACATAAAAAATGAGAATAATTATTTCATAGAATATGTAATTCTAAAATACAAAAAAAAAAAAAAAACACAATGCTTAATTTTTTGATTCTGAGCAAATAAAAAGATCTTGTCTTGATTGATATTTTTCTTCCTTGTTCCACTGATAATGATTAGGTTACACTACTGTTCCATTACTTGGATGGTGTTATGCAAAAAGGAGTTAACCCACAAAAACCTGATTTTGAGATAGTGGGCTTTAAAGTCAACAAACTCTGGCAAAAAGCATGGAGCTCTATATCAATATACCAATGATATGTTACCATGAAATGCTGATAGGGCTTAAATATTTTTGCTTAATAGCAACATATTTTACCATCACAGTTGGATAACTCATTTTTTTATGTTTTGTGGGTTAACTCCTTTTTGCATAACACCATCCACTTATGCTCTTAAAAAAAACTAAATAAATTTTTGAAGCCAATGCACCCACAGCTCGATCATAGCATCCTAAGACTGCAGTTTCGTCCTTATTGTGGACTCCTCAGTTAGGAATAGCCAATGATCGAGCTGGAGGCAAAGATCCTCTCATTGTAGCTAAGATTGCCAACAAACTGGTAGCAGGGGTCTGTCCAGGATTTTTCACAGGGTCCGTTTTTTGTGAAAAACTAAATAATTTTGTGAAAAATCAAATAATTTTGTGAAAAATCAAACAATTTTGATTTTTTTTTAATTTTATAAAAAATAAAAATAAATTTTATTTATTTTCCTCTCAAAAAAGCGTATTAAACATCAAAAATGCGAAAAATCCGATTTCTATAGCGGATGCAAAGATATTGCAGTTTTCAAAAGTATAAAAACGGAATATCAAAGAATTTATTTTGGTAAAAATTTTTTACAACTGCATTTTAAAGGTCTGTGATAAACATATTATTAATGCCTGTTAACACAATTAATGCAAAAATAAAATGAAACGATCCATTCAGCGTTTTACATTTAGACTCACAAAAGAACTGTTAATTTTGCTTTAAAAAATTTAAAATAATGATCTGAACAAAAAGTAAAGCGAATTTTCATTTATTTGCCTCCTAATAAAGAGTAATTAGCTTGAAAAATAAGTAAAATTCGATTTTCATAGCGGTTTCAGAGATTGCAGTTTTCAAAATGAAAGCATCAGAAGTATAAAAACGGTAAATAAATAATTTATTAAAGTCAAATAATTTTAGAATTACATTTCATCAGGTTTATATGATGAATATCATTAATAATCACCGACATATTCGCCAAAAATTCTTAGGAAAAACGTAGGGCGACGTAGCAAAACAGACAATACCGGACTTCCAATGTTAACAGAAGAAAAAATACATTTATTTCAGAATATAGCCAAAACACCGCCCTTGTAAGCATCAAAAAGAAAAAAAAAAAACAATTTTTCTGCCAAAATAAGGTCAAAACCTCACACCAAAGAGGTCATATGGCGATAATTTTAAATAGCTATTCTAAATAATAGCTATTTCTAAAGAAAATGAATTACTCTACCAGAAGCAATCCCATTTTTTCTCCAACAGTTCTAAGTTCATTTCCCTTGACAGATAATTGCTATTGTTATTTCATTTTTTGTTTAAGTCAAGAGCAGGAAGAAAAATCCTTACTCTGCATTTCCAGAGTTGATTTGCATATTATAAAACACACTAGCAGAACTATTAAAGCAAAACAACTACCTTTTTATAAGTTGTTAATTTCTTTAAAAGAAACCAACAAAAAGTGCAACATTTTACATTTTAGATTTAATCACTTGCCCAAGCATCGCAGGCAGGAAGTGGGGATTTTTTTTTTTATTCTTTCGCAAAAGTGGCAGATAAGCGATTCCCTTCTTTAACTTCAGAAAAGACCCCCCCCCCCTTTTACTCAAAAATATGCTATGCGTTATTTTGATTTCAGATTTGCTTTTCATATGAATAATGTGTGAATTGTCAGTTTTCTTTGATCAGCATTTTGTGAAGGGTCCGTTTTCCTCGATCGTGTTTTTGTGAAGGGTCCGTTTTGCTTGATCGTATTTTTGTGAAGGGTCCGTTAACGGACCCGAATTTCCTCTGGCCAGACCCCTGGGTAGATAAAGTGAATTTACCTTACCAGCGAGCGTCCGCAAGCCATAGTGCGGCTCAACTCAAAATTTTGAAGGCAAAAGCTGGGTAATATGCAATGAGTTACCGCCCATAAGCCAGGGCTAAGGCAGAACTGAAGCAAATGCACCCACAGCTCAATCATAGCATCCTAAGACTGCAATTTCGTCCTTATTGTGGACTCCTCAGTTAGGAATAGCCAATGATCGAGCTGGTGGCAAAGACACTTTATCTGCCAGTTTGTGAGCAATCTTAGCAACAAAAAGAGGATCTTTGCCTCCAGCTCGATCATTGGCTATTCCTAACTGAGGAGTCCACAATAAGGACAAAACTGCAGTCTTAGGATGCTATGATCGAGCTGTGGGTGCATTTGCTTCAGTTCAGCCTTAGCCCTGGCTTATGGGCGGTAACTCATTGCATAAATAAATTTTTGCTGGTTATAAGCTGACAAGATCGTGAACTAGCCAAAACTTAAGATGAAATTCACAGCAAAAAATCCTCAAGGTTTTGATTTTTTAAGTAAATCTAACACACTCGTTTGAGTAGTTGTTAACGAGAAATATTTTTAAAACCATTAATTCATAATTTCAAAAAGGTTTGGGTTTTACCAATGACTTTTCAAGTGATCAGGGTTCGAAACTACTGATAGTACACTGGTCCCAGACCAGTGAAACTCGCCTCAGACCACCAGAAAAAAAATAATCACTGGTCCGCGGGACCAACAGCCACTGAAAATCGTCAATTTCCACACGATATCATGCACCTCAGTTGAAGCTGAGAGAAGATTTAGAGTTTTAGAAGAATTTAAAAATCATAGGAAAAACAAGCTGAGTAACTCAGCATTAAATGACTTAATGAGAAAATATTTAGATACTGCAGAGATTAGTGGCTTTGATCCTTTCCTTGCAGAATCAATTTGGCTCCAATCAGGAATAAGATCTAAAAGGCTTCTATGCATCCATGCAGTAGCAAAAAATGTCAACTTACTAGTAAAGGCAAAAATATTAATTCTGAAAAGTAATTGTATGCATATAGAAATTTACATTTTGAAAGATTAAGCAAATGCTTATCAGAAGAAAACTGTTTTACTCTTTGCTTATTTTGTTGTCATTGTTTAATATTACTGTTTTGAACTATAATTGCAGTTACAGTAATTTCACATTTAAATATAAATCTGTAACATGTTTTTTTTTTTAATTCTTTTTATCAATGAGTTAGTTTTATTTAAAAGAAAAGCAATCATAAAGTAAATGATTTTAAGCAGGGTTGTTTGGTTTAAACCACGAGGTTTTTTTTTAAATTGGTTTTTTTCAAAAAATGACAAAAAAGAAGGAAAAAAATTTCTTCAAATGTTTACATTTATTTTATGCACATATTAAAAAAATGTAAAATTTAGTTTGTGCAAAGTTGTAGACATAAATAATTAAGAAAATGATTTTTTTGAAATTTATTAAAAGTTTGCAAAATTATGTTTTTTCAAATCAACATTTCTCATGTAATATTACACTGCCAAAGAGCAGATTTAGACAAACTTCCTCCATAACCAGGGTGTAAAAAAATCAATGATTTTTTTAAAAAAATCAAAAAAATCGGATTTTTTTTATTTAAATCAGATTTTTTTCATTTAAATCAGATTTTTTTGATTTTTTTAAAAAAAAATTAGAAACTTCAGTTATTAATTAATTTTTATTTATGAACAACTTACCTTTAAGTTTTTAAAAATACAAAAACACCTTTGAAGTAAAGCTTCACCAGTAAGAAACCCAGAAAAAAGTGTTAGGAGCCAACCTGAAAATAATCCTGTCTACTAGCCAGGATAAAAATCAAATAGGGCAGGAAGCTCAACCAGATCCTAGCTTCATTCAGCCCCCCCCCCCTCTTTATTTTGCTTTTGTTTTGCAAAACTGGAATATGTTCCATTTCAGCCACTAATAAAGACTGCCCCCCCCCCCCCCGTTGCTAATGTAAGGCATAGAAAATTCATCTTCTGTTTGGTTGTTTTTGTTTTTTCTTTTCACTGAAAGCATATCACACACATTCTATCATGTCCCTTCCCCCTCAATTCACTCTTTGCAACACCTGCCCTGCACCTGCATGTATTTTCTTTATTTCACATATTAGACAACAAATAGCACTATTTGTGCATACATATTATTTGAACTGCAACCTTTCAGCATCTGTGGAGGGGGGATGAGTAGGATTACTTTTCCATTTATTAGATGGAAATCAAAGCTCTAAAAGAAAATGGTAAAAATAATGAAATTGGGATTGTCCAAGAGAATTTTTTAAGGATTAAAATAAAAAATGATTTAAATCAATGATTTTTAAAAAAAAATCAATTGATTTAAATCGCGATTTAAATCACTGATTTAAATCAATTGATTTAAATCATTGACACCCTGTTCATAACATATAATTTACATGAATAATTAATATTTATAAAGGATTGCATTTGTATTACAGATGCAATCCATTATATTTTACTCAATTTATTTTCCTAATGTGTCAGGTTTCCATTTATGTGTATGGGAGATTCTCTGTAAACTCGTCATTTTTCACAGGAAATCTGTCCGGGTACGGTATTTTGAAATGTTTGTATAATTATAATACTATTGCTCAGAAAATGAATCTATTACTTTGGTTTGAAAGAGGACCAATTGAAGTTTGTTTTTCTGATAAATCGTGATAGGGGAAAGTCCCCTGCCTAGCATACCTATGCAGGGGACTGTGCCAGTTGACTGTGTATTTGCTCTTTGTTGCGTAATATCTGCAAAACTATTGGAACATAATTAGTTACGAGACTACCTATAAATGTAGGCACAAATCGTGGACACAATAACTAATATGTTTTATAATTAAACTAATTGACATAAATAAAATCACTTCCCAGAGGACTGTTTTCGCAACAACCCTGATGCATACTTTCATCACAAATGTGGCTCTCAAACTAAGCAAAGTGGCGTTTCAACACCGTTCTCGGCGATTTTGGCAAATTCACCTTGATTACTGTAAACTTTATGCCAAAAAGAATTTGCAAAAGTAATAAATTTTTCGTATTACAGCCTTGAATTTGCTGCAGGGGACTGTTTGAAAAAACTCCGGACAGAATTTACATGACAATTTTTAAGTTTTAGAAATTATACCTTATTTCATAAGAAAAATATAGCTTCATCATTCAATTTTCAAATATTAATTGCCAAATTCATGTAGTGTTAATAGGTTTTTTAAATACTATCTTTAACAGTCAGACTATGGGATTGGGACAGCCAGGGGACTTCTTTGGCGCTTAGATAATTTCTAGAACAAAAAAAATTAAATTGTTATCACTCTAAATACAATTGGGCCACAAAGTATTAATGCTTTACTTGTATTAAGAGAGATAATTACTTTATTATTTTTAAAATACTCAGTCCGGACAGCCAATTACTAGTTTACAGAAAATTGCCCGTATCTATTTGCTCTTTAAAACTTTGGCTTTTAATTTCCATACATTTGGGTTTAAGGAGCCATTATATTTCATAATATGAATGCGAGCACTGAATGAATAATTTCAAGTGATAAAAATATTTATTATTTTCTGAAGCTGATTTAGCAGTAAATAGATGAATACTTTTAAATATTATCAGATTGCATTTTTCAATTTCTTGCAGATGTTACATTTTCTGCAAAATATATTTCATGAAACAGAATTTGCTACTAATTTACTTTTTCTAAGGAGTCTACATTTTATATTTTGAATTCCAATGCTATTTTTGCTTACTTGTTTACAAGATCATAAGGTGAAACTTTTCTTTTTGAATTTGTTTAGATTATGCTTGAAAATATGCCCCCCCCCCCCTATTTGATGATCATTATTATTTGTTTCGATATAATAAATTATGTTTTTCTTGAATCATTACTACTTTTTATCTCAACCTGCATCATATCTACTTCTTAAAATATTTCCTGAGAAGTCTATGCATTCATGCTAATATATTAATTGAGTTTATTTCAATCAATATTTTCCTATAAAAAAACTATTTCAATGATGAAATTAAATTACAATGTTTTGCTCTTATCTCCTTAAATAGTCAAGAAATGTGGTTTCATGACTGTTGAAGATTGATTGATTATTAATTACACCTAACTTCTATTACTTCCTGAAAAAGAAAAAAAATATTTTTTAAAACCAAAAAAAGTTGTTTTTTTCCAAAAAAAAAACCCCTGTTTTTTTCCAACCCTGATTTTAAGTACAAAGATGTTTGGTATTAATGTTAAAGCGGACCAGTAATGTTGGTAAAGTTGTCTGCAGTAGTACCAGTAGACTTTTTTACTAAGTTCTAACTTGCTTATAAATTGTAAATCTCTTTTTTGTTGTCAAATGTTTGAATAATGGAAGTGTCGACAACTGTATGTATTGCTTTTAATATTGGCTTAGGTGTAATTCTGCCACCGATTTGGGTTGGAATACTCTTGCAAAACGACTATAAAAGGAATCCAACTCAGTTCAGTTTTAATTACTATTTCATAACTCGAAAAGAAGAAAGTCTAAGTTGAAGATCAACTCACTAGAGGAGCACTAAGTGTTGCCTTGTTTGGTTGAGAACAGAAGAGGTCCTAGGGGACTTGTCTGTTTTTAAATTTTGGGAAACAAAATAAGGGAGACTAGTAAAAAAAAAAAAATCTGTGCGTAAAATTTACAGACCAGATTTACCAAGTAGCAAATATGATGAAAAATCAAACAATATTTACTTCTTAAGACATACAATTTTAACTAAAACTAAATATTAAATCAAGAAAAATTATGCAGATCTACTTACACTTTTCGTCCATTGAGCAACATTCCATTTACTTTCATAATAGCATTATTAGCTGCTTCTTCTGTTTCAAAATGCACAAAACCATATCCTTTGGAACTGCTTTCTTCATCTGTTGCTACCTATAAATTGGGAAATAACCTAAAATCACTCAGTACACACAATATAGACAGAAGTTGAAACTCATTAAAAATGAAAGGTGGGTGAACATTAAGAGGACAGGAGATACGTATATTACAGCAGGATGGGACAGCTACTTTCATACCAATGTAAATGAAAATAATACATTTCTAACTTATCCATCATTGAGCTATTTAAGTTAGATCAAGCTAAAAATGAAGCTGATTTTTAGTAATTAAATGAAACCAACCCCACAACCCACCCCTGCATCCCAACCTACAAATAGCACTGGAAAACTTCATAAAATTACTTCAATAGAAATTCTTACTTAGTTTAAAAAAAGGATTAAAATTTGAACAAAATTACAATAAAATCAGGGGGAGGGAGGGACTAACTTTTTCTTCCTTCTCTTTAATGAACTTTTCCAGATTTATATGTTTTGTTTTAAAATATAATAAGGCTAGTGAATATTTTAGTCTTTAAAATACAGTAGTATAACCCGCATCACTCACCTTACATGAGAGAATGTTCCCAAAAGCTGAAAAGGTGTCATACATAGCCTTATTGTCGATGCTCTTGTCCAAGTTTTTGATGAAGACATTGCCAACTCCAGATTTTCTGAGTGACGGATCTCTCTGAGACCACATGATTCTTATGGGTCTTCCTTTTACAGTATCAAAATTCATGGTATCCAAGGCTCGTTCAGCTGCAAGAACAAAGATTCAACTTCAGTATCAGTCAATGCATAAAAAAGTAAATTAACAAAAGAAATGCATTAACAAATATATATTTGCCAGTGGAAGCTCCTGAAAGTGTCAAAATAAAATACAGATAATTAATAAATAGTATAGATAGGAGAAATTGGTTTGTGTTAAGAAACAGTAATTCTGGATGAGTGCTGCTAAACAGAATTTTAAAGAGTGTCCAAAGGAAGTATTCTTACACCTTACAGTTTGAATACTGCAATCACACCTCACCATAATGGGGGAAAAAAAGGAAGTAATACTACACCACTTCACATCAAAATAAAATTTTTGATAACATTGAATGGCTTTTACCTATTCCAAAATACTGCATAAAATTGTTAAAGACCCCTTAATTCAGTTTTACTACAGAATTTATTTATTGTTGTAGAACAATTAATGACGATTTGTCCAAACCCAGACAGCTAGAGTGCCTCCACCAAAACAAAAGGGGGCAAGCTGATTTCATTTAAGGATTTTTCTTTTTTACAGAGAGGTTAATGAAGTTTACTGCAAAAAAAAAAAGAGGAAGATGGGAATAAGTTAATAGCAGACTAGATTTAAAGATGAATATGTCTCTAAGGCACATTTTCTTCATAAATTAAAAAACAACTTAACAAAAATTTCACTACTAACAGACTGTCAAAAGCTTACATTAAATGATTTTAACCGCTTCAAACCTTAAGTTCAATATCCACTATTGGTTTAATCAATGAAAAGAGCCTTAATAACACTGAAGAAAAATACAATGATGAAAACTCACCATCAACAGGCTGTTGGAAGTTTACATATGCATACCCCAAAGATCTTCGTGTAATCAAATCTCTGCAAACTCGAATTGATAATACTGGACCTGCTGTAGAAAATTTCTCAAAAAGCATAGCTTCGGTAACATCTGCATGCAGATCTCCAACGTACAAAGACGCTACAGGATAATTTGGGCCGTTTGGATTCATTTTGTTCTTTCAATCTTCCAAGTTCCTTGTCGTTTCAATGTTAAGCCTATGACATGGATTGC
>JAXGGA010005156.1:0-80725 GCA_038373865.1 Uloborus plumipes
ACATTGATTAACAATGATATTACTTTCATTTAACATTTATTTCATCATCATAGAAACATTTGTATTACAGTAATAATTTTTTTTTGAACCGTTAGTTATTTGTGGGCACCCTGTATATCCTTGTCATTCTCCACTCAACAGCAGTTGAGGTTAATGAACAAATTTTGTGCTCACATAGTGACTAATATACATTCTATTACAAAAAAATCGACGCACTCTCAATCGGACAACTCCTTCTTAGTGCGTCGATTTTTTGTTGTGGAGTGTATTTTCTCAACTAGTTTACTTAATACAGGAACAGAAAAGGAATCGAGTCCATGTTTAGCTCAAATTGTAATTCTTTTGACTTACACCACATTCCTTGAAACCCATACATTTTATGGGGCGTTTATCAAAGTTATTGTTGATTTATTTCTTGAAAAAAGGAAATTTAAAAAAATCCGAAATCTCTTTCTTTCCTCATTTTAATGAGATTTTTCTCGGAACAAATTTGTTCAGAGCGAAATTTTTGATCGCGTTAACGCATTTTTCCGATAACAAGTTTAATAAGTGCCGTGAAAATGTTACAAAATAGAGTTAATGAAGGAAATATTTGACATTTACCGGAAATCTTGGCTCAAAAAGAGTTTCCTCTCATTACAGCCTCATTAAATACTGGGTTCTGTTTTTTCTGGATTTAATGGAGCAAAATTGACGTTTAACAATTGTTTGAGAACAAAGCGGAGCACTTTTAAAAATTTAATTTGGGACTTAATAAGTTTGGTAATGGCCGTTCTTTCGCTCTTTCCCTATCTGAAGAAAGTTGCTGAAGTACGTGCGATTGCTTAGAATTAATTTTTGAGAGATGATGTAAGAAAGTATTCTTTCCCTCATAGAAAGAAGAATAATTTGTATTGTGTGCTAAGTTGCAATCCTGGAAATTAAATGTTAGTTACTATTTTTGTTACACAGTATTGTATTTAATTAAAAAACCTTGCACTCAAACTTGGACTCATTATCACACATATTTATTATCTTTTTGCTTCCAATCTTTTAATTCTTCGTTTCTTAGTTGAACAATTATTTTAATAGCAGTTGGGTAATTTCAAATCTTAAAAACCATAAAATAAATTTCTCATGCATCAAAATGATATTTAGAACTAGATGATTAATTTATTGAATGAGTTACTTTAAAGAATTCTTTTTATGCCGGAAAACGCTTCAAAGTTGCTTTTATTAATGTAATGAATATTCAGAATAAAAATGAAATTCCATTAAAAGAGTACATCAAATAAAAAGGCAAAAAAGGTTGAAATTGGCAAATTTTGATGTTCCTTTTTTGAAAATAAAAATTTTTGAATTGAAAGATTCCCTTTTAAAAATAGCATTAACTACCACCTTAAGTTATGAGTTTGCTAGTTTCAACTACTTTCATACCTAAATCTAGTTTTTACTCTTAAGAGGAAAGAAATCACGGTAAATTAAAAAAATAAATAAAGAAAGAAAAAGAAAACGTGTTTCTGAAGAGTTAAAAGTATTCGCAATCAGGAATGGCAGCCAGGTGTTCACTTTATATTTCTTAAACGTTATAGTGTAATGCAAATTTCATATCTACGCTTAAAAATGAACGTTGTTTTAACAGTATAATACAGCTAATTTTTAGTAATAAACTGCAAAAATTGCTAACTTTACAGTAGTAAACTAAAATTGCTAGTTCACAGTGATAAACTGTAAAACTGCTAATTTTAGTTTATTACCGTGTATTTTATTGTTTCAAACTGGAACCTCTGCTGGCAGTATAATACTGTTGTTTTTCCAGTATAATGTAGCTAAATTTTATGGCAATAAACTGTAAAATTGCTAACTTTAGAGTAGTCAACTAAAATTGCTAGTTCACAGTAATAAACTGTAAAACTGCTAATTTTAGTTTATTACCGTGTATTTTATTGTTTCAAACTGGAACCTCTGCTGGCAGTATAATACTGTTGTTTTTCCAGTATAATACAGCTAAATTTTACGGCAATAAACTGTAAAATTGCTAACTTTAGAGTAGTAGACTAAAATTGCTAGTTCACAGTAATAAACTGTAAAACTGCTAATTTTAGTTTATTACCGTGTATTTTATTGTTTCAAACTGGAACCTCTGCTGCCAGTATAATACTGTTGTTTTTCCAGTATAATGTAGCTAAATTTTACGGCAATAAACTGTAAAATTGCTAACTTTAGAGTAAGAAAGTGTAATATTGCTAGTTTTACAGTTTATTACTGTGCGTTTTACAGTTTTAAATTGGAAAATCGGCTGCCAATATTATACTGCAAAAACAACAGTTATTTTTTTGCATTGTGGAAATGTATGGCAGATCAAGAATTTAGAAATTGAAGTCTTTGAATGTCGCAATCTATAAAGCTTCCAGTTTGCAATAGTGATAAATGAAATTGCCAAAAATAAAAAATGTGCCAAGTGACGTACTTTTAACTGAAAAGTACATTTTCTTCTTTTGCATCTTTCGTGTACTGGTTCATTAATTTTCAGGTAATTTTTCTAGGTAAATTAAAAAGAAACTAAACACAACAGAGAAAAAAAAATACATTTTGACGTTAAACTTAAAGTGGGGCGTACGGGTATTTACAATGCGTGAAAGCTGACTAAACTTTTACCCTCCTATAATACTAGCCTTAAACTATATATCCTGCTATTAGACAGATAAATGAAAAATAATCAAATATGCTTCGTGCTAAAATATGATTGAAGTTAAAAACTAACTAAATAAAGTAGAAATTAAATTACCTCAAAATTAAGTACCGTAAAATGGGGTGAAAAGGAACACTTTTCAGCTTTGATTGTAAAAAAAGCAGTTAAAAGATTTTTTTTTAAATTTGATTTTTTGGCTAAAAACTTTGGTCTTGCTACTTTGGTTTTGATATTTCAAGTAAAGACAAAACAGTTTGAACAGTTATTATTAAAATATATAGGAAATAATGGGTGTTCCGAATCACCCCGCTGATAGGGGTCATTCGGAACACATGTTAAAATTCTTATTTTTTTCAATTTAACCTGTAATAAGTCTCACAAACATGAGTAATATTGATGGGGGCGAATAAGAACAGATAATTACTGTCAAATAAATGTATAATTTCAATACTAGTAAACGTTTATGATTTGTCAAAATTCAAAATAATTTTGAACTTATGAAAAATGAAAAGTAATTTTAAGAAATGCTTCTGAATTAAAATACAAAGCTTTAACATGAATTGAAGTCACTCATTTCGTCCACAAATATGTACTAGTCCTTAAAACTAGCAATTGTGACTTGACTTAAGTTTTTTCATAACATCTTCTGGGATGAACTCTGCATTTTCTTTAGTTTCTTAAAATCTCTATATTTCGGGAATTGTCCTGAAATATTTTTTCGTTTATTCATCACTGTCTGTGGGCTGGACTTTTGCTACAAAAAGTCTATATGACTTTCCCCCTCGTATTTTAAGTAGAAAGAAGTCTCCAGGAGAAAAAACCTTTTTAAATCTGGAAATTTTTGTCATTCTAAGATCTAGTTGCTCACGAGAAGGGATAAACAGTAATAAATCCTTGCCCTTGTCTTGATTAGAAGAGTTGGGGTTAGAATCTTGATTTTTCAAACAGTTTCCTTCAAATAGGTTTGAATTGGAACAACAGAACAAAGTGTTCCGATTCACCCCTCAATTTTTTTTCCTATGGCATTTTTCAGAATTCTTCATTTTCATGACACAATTTTTGAAAAAGGTAAATTTTAATGTGGTATTCTGTTGTTCAGATACATGTATAATTGAAACGTACCACTCTTAGGTTTAAAATATAAGAAGGTTTGTTCTTGCATATGAAGTTTTGCAGTCTATGAAAATGTGATGTTTTCTAGCATTCCACGTGCAGCCCTCTGTAGAAGCCAGTAGCGTTGCCAGATTGACAAAAGTAATTTTTTCCTACTTCCTATGATCTTATCTTTCTAAAAAAAAAAATTTAATGGCGAAAAATATGCAATAGTATATTTATGAAGAATTTCTTTGCACGGTCGGGAAGTTTTGTTCCGATTGACCCCGCTGCTCCTATACACCCCATTTTACGGTACTAATTTATGCTTTATTTACGTTAGTTTTTAACTTCAATCATATTAGACGGATATCCTGTGAGAAGGACTGAATCTGTTTCGCTACTAGTTCTCATCAATAAGTATTACTTCATACTTAACATGTTTGTGTTATTATTTATTTCGCGAAATTTTACTACTTAATTGCTGAGAATTATTTTTCAGTGATCTGTTTTAAAGTTTAATATTAAAGGAAAACAGCACAATAGCTCAATTCTTCTGGTCTTTGTTAAAGAGATAAATAACATATTAAAGAAACAATGTACATGAAATTACTCAGACTTGTAAGTATTTCATGCATATTGTGATCAGTCAGCGATGAGACATGATTATGAATTCCAAACAGAGACATTACCACCTGCGTTAATGCACCTACAAAATGTACATGGTACAGACTAAATATTTAGTTTAAGTTCACAAAGACCGCAGGCATTGAGACGGAAGAATTCACAACCTCAATTCACTTAAAGTACCTAAAATAAATATTTTTCTTTAAATGTTCCGTTTCCCATGGTGCATGGGAAGTTAGAGCCTCTGAGAACTATTCATGCCTTTCTGAGTTTTCTGTGGATTTAAAATTCATAATCACTACTATTTCAACACTTTAAAAGCTCTTCCATTAAAGAAAATATTTGTTCTGGAGTAACTGAAACGAATTAATTAGGATTTATACATTTCCAAACATTTTCATTCCAATCCAGTGAAATAAAGCACTCATAATGAGGAAAGAAATGGCGAAACGTGGAAGAATGCAAATGCAATGACTTAAGTCTGCTAAACCTTTGTTATTTGTATGGTTGAATTACCCGGATTTCATGAGGTCTGGTTCATTTAAATCTTATTTAATTAGCAAGAAAATTAAGTTAAAAGGAGACGAAGTGAAATGATAATTTTTTGGGGGAAAACTTTCGGTTATGAAAATTTTTGGCTTTTGGAGAATTGTTTGATTCTGCGTTGGCAGCAGCAGAGAGATATTATTCCGTGCCTTCTCAACGCCTCCTAAATACTTAGTATTTAGGAGGCGTTGGCCTTCTGCGTGGCCGCCATTTTTGGTGGTAACGCCATTTTTGTGTCTTTAATGGATTCTCTTGTGGTATAGTTCAAAAATATAATTTTGTTTCACGTATATTTTTCCCACAAAGGATATTTTTTAATTATTTTACAAAAATAAATATCATTTTTCATTGCACATAATAGTCCTAAATAACCTAAATAGTTGACATCTTGTTAGTGGAAATGCATTTAGTAAAGTTTTTAAATGCATTAGTTTAATGAGCATAGTACACAGTGCAGAAAATGAACTGTTGTTTTTACAGTACAAAACTGGCAGCCGAGGTTCCAATTTAAAACTGTAAAATGCACAGTAATAAACTTTAAGACTAGTAATTTTACAGTTTCTTACTGTTAAGTTAGAAATTTTACAGTTTATTGCCGTAAACTTAAGCTGTATTATGCTTTAAAAACAACAGTATAATACTAGCAGCAGAGGTTCTAGTTTAAAACTGTAAAATGCATGATAATAAACGGTAAACTTAGCATTTTTACAGTTTATTACTGTAAAATGAGCAATTTTACTGTTTAGTATTCTAAATTGAGCAATTCGACAGTTTATTACTGTAAAAATAGCAATTTTTAATGTTTATTACTATAAAATTAGCTGTATTATACTGTAAAAACAACATTCCTTTTTTACAGTGCAGTGTGTTGCGGGAGAGAGAGGTATAAATAGGTAATTTATGAGATTTATTTGTGCGACATTACATCCCTACAAAATTATTATGCTGAATGAACCACGGGTCTTGGTGTAATGATAATAAAATGTGCAAAATTTAATCACAATTTTAGAAATTTAGGAGCAAAATTTATTCATGGTAGTTTGCAGTAGGTGGATGAGCTAGAGACTTATAGTAAAAATTGTTTTATTTATACAATATACATTTTAAAATAAAAAGGGAGCTCTCTGAGCTAATAAAATATGCATTAACTTTTGCGGACAACCAAAGCATCACAATCAAAATCTCCCAGAATGCATTCTTGAGTCCATTATATGTAACTAAAAGAAATATTTACGCCACCTAGGCGAATTTGCATCAACGAGGGAAATATTTAGGCACACAGGATTTCCATAAAGAAATAGAGAGTGAAAACCCGTAAAATACCGGAACGTTTCCTAGACATAATACGTGACGTTTCAGACTTTTTAATATGCTTTTATTAGTTTCACATGTGGGTTTGTTTGTTTGTTTGTATGTATGTATGTATGTAACTCTAAATAAAAGATAAAATTCACGTTCTTTACAAATAAAAAATTAATATATTTAATACTACAGTACAGAACCAATTATCCGGGATATTCGGGACCATCGCTAACCCGGATATCTGAATTTCCCGGTTTTCTGGATAGCTGAGAAGCGATATCTGCCAATTGTATATAAAACCCAAGTTACTATAATAAATAGTAAGTCATCTTAAAATAAGAAGAAAACGGTTCAGAACTGATTATAAATATCGGAATATTAAAAAATACTACTGAAAGAATAATTTAACCCCCTCCCCCCCCAAAAAAAAGTTGTTCACAAGGTATAAGACCCTCACGTAAAAAGGGGGGGGGGGGTCACACTTTTCGATAATGTTTTAAAAAGAAAGAAAAGTATGGAAGGGGAAAGGAACAAATTTTTGAGCATAAATGTGCGATTTTGCTACTAGTGCATTGAATAAATTCGTTCCTGTGAGCATGTTGTTTTCCTTTTTTTATCATAGCAGTTTTCGCGTCATCACTTACACTCTAAAAAGTTTTAATTAACGGTCATTCAATAATAGAAATTGCATTAGAAGGTGACAATATTTATTTCTTTAGCTTTCAGCTGGAATAAAACAGGTAAATGTTTTATTTACGAGAGTAACTTTTCAATTCAAGAAAACATTTCGGAAATTCTGCCTCGCGTGACCCTTCAACTTCAGCTTTGAAGTTTGTTTTTGTAATAAATTTCTAAGTTTTTTGCGAGTAATATGGTTCTCTTCAAAAAACCGTTCATACTCATTTAGGTGTTTCAAAAAACAAACTTTCTTTTTTAAAAATAGCGGGAAAATCGGTTAAAATTTCCCGGTTTTCTGGTTTCCCGGTTTTTTGGTTCCTGGATAAAAGGTTCTATACTGTATTATTAATACTAAAGGCTAAACTATATTACTACACGTTAATGTGTTCAAGTGTTTCAGTTGTTTGTACGTAACTGTTAACAAAAGAAATTTCACGTTTTTTGCCAATAGGGCATGCTTGGGACAAACTTTGCCACCAGGGATCGCGGCACGTACAACTGGGATTGTGTCCTTCCGGTAGTTCGAGCCTAGTGTATTTCATTACGCGATACACTAATAAATTATAGGAATTGCTCTTTCTCAAGCGCTTTCCATTTTAAAGCTTAAAAAAGGTATGGTTGACGAAAAGGAGACTGTTTCCTCGTCAAAAGTCAAATTAAAAGTTTTAGGAGCTAAAGCAAGTGGTAATAAATCGGAATTACTAACCAGGTATGCAAGGAACATAGTTTTCTGAATAAAGATCTTTCAAAATATTGTTGAAACATTTCCTACTTTCAATTTTTTTCGCTTTTGCTGTACACAGAGATGGAAATCAACTTTTAAAAATTTCATACGCTATCTCATCGCATTGGAACAGGGTTGATAAAAATCACGATTTTTTTTTTTTTTTTTTTTTGAATAAAAAAAATCGGATTTTTTCTTTAAATCAGGTTTGTTTTATTTCAATAGATTTTTTGTTTAAGATTAATAAAGTATGTTTGATACAAACAAATTAAATTGTTCAAGTTAGATGTCTAAATCCGATTCTTCTTTTATGTATAAATTGAAAAATACATAAAACTAAAAATGTAAATAAGAGTAATTAATAAATTAGTAGAAAATATTAAATAACAATTTACGGATTTTTCCTTGTTTTAATTATCAAAATCGCATAAAGAATGCTTCATGTTAATTTGGATATTTTACTCCTTCAACTACAGAAGTGTTAGAGAGATATGAACTAGACTGCGGGATAATCGCAATAATTTTATTTTTCCTGAAAACTTTAAAACTATTTCTCTATTCAGGAGCTAAATTCAGTGATTTGTAAATGAAAACAAGTTTGGCTGCTTTGTCGTTTCCAAGCCTGTTGCGAAGTTTCGGTTGAACTAACCCATAAGTAGAAAAAAATTATAAAAGAAATCAAATTATAAAATAATTTGAAAATATTATAGAATTATATTAACTGCGGAAATGAAGAATAAAAATAACATAGAACATTGAATTATTTTCTTCAAAAAATGATTTTTATTACTTTATTAATTTTTTTAAAGAACCATTAAAAATATCCATTATTAAAATCAATTTGACACCTACATCTTGACTTTTAAATCTGTAATGCATATCGCCAAGGACTAAAAAGCAGACTCCCCCCCTCAAATCCTTGTCCTATTAATCTACATATTTTATTTTTTAACACTGTTTTGACTTACTGAATGTAAACAGAATGTTGAAGAGGTTTGTATGACAAGCTCATATTTAAATGAATACTTTAAAAGCTTAACTCCTAACAGATGAATCCCTCATAACTCCAAACATCTTATAAAGTATAAATACAACATTAAAAAAGCACAAATACACAGGGAAACTGCAGACACGTGTTTCGGCGTTACAAGGAACGCCTTTATCAATGCAACAAAAATGTGAGCTTGTGCATCCATCAGCTAACAATTTTTTTGTTTCGATAAAGGCGTTCCTTGTAACACCGAAGCACGTGCTTACAGTTTCCCTGCGTATTTGTGCTTTTTTAACGCTGTATTTATACTTTACATTTGTGCGCAAAGGTAGTTATTCACAAACATCTTAGTTCATATATCCTTTGCAATTTTTCTTTTCAATTTTATTGAGATCATGATTTTTTATTTTGCTTTGGTTTTTTAGTTTCGTTTTTACAGGTGCGGATCCAGAGGGGGGGGGTTATAGGGGTCATGACCCCTCTCTTGAATTACCAAATATAGTCAACAATGCCTTTTTGGGACTTATATTTCGAAAAAAATTGCTACATTTCCCGTTTTCATACAAAAATTGCACTTTGACCCTTCGCTTTTCGAAATTGACTCGATCCTGAACCAGAAGCTGAGTAGAATTCAAATCACAATTATACAATATTATGTTCATTTTAAAATAGTCAGCCAAAATTTAAGTTAGATTTTAATTACAATAGTATTATGCAACGCAAGGAATTTTAAGAACAACATTCAAAAACTGAGTCTGACATTTCTTACATTTTATTTACATAATAATATGTATCTAATTTTATCAATATCACCAAAAGAAATTCACTATCTGAATTGCATAAAACAGAAATGACATACACTTACTGGTTTTCTTGGTCAAGAAGTCACTTTCCTTAAAATGCCTGCAGCAAACTTTCACGTACTTGCTAGGAGTTTTGAAAAACGAATGGATATTATCTTTTTTTTTTCACTTGAATCCGTTGGAAATGAATGGAAACATAATTCCGTACAAGCTTTGGAGGTTGCAGAACATTGAGGGACGCAGCAATTCCAAGGCATTTTAAATTTTATATGTTCTATTACTCAGACAAAACAACGGCAGAAGCCAGCAGTGGAATAACCGGAAGTGCTTAACACCCAACGCGCAAGGAACTATGGGAATTTTAGCATGCCCTATATAAAAGTAATATATTTAATACTATTATTAATACTGAAAGCTAAACTATTACGTATTGATCTATTATAAGTGCATGTGAACTTAGCGTAAATAGTTTTGAAAATCAGAGGGAAATCAGAGTATCATGAAATATAATTTAACATTTAGTACTAATGATAGTATTAGTTTTATTACTTTTATATTTGGAAAGAAAAAACTCTCTAAAAGCTTATTTCCAAGTTTTTTTTAAAAAGTATAATTAACTTATGTTACTTTATGTTACAGCGTACACCGAGGAAAAACATGCTAAAAGCACACGACGAAGCTCGGTATAACAAGTGATATTTACGAGATATACTGTAAATACTCCATATAACACTCTCTCAACTAGCTGCTTTGGGTGTTGTTGTTGTTGTTTCTAATACCACTCGGGTATCCGAGCCCGAGTAGATGAAATCTGCTCGATTTCAGGCAGGAAAGATACGGCTTCCGTTTTTAAGAGCACCATTTTAGGTGGAAGACCGATTTAAGCTCAACACACATGCCATAAGGACCTGTTCATATTGTAAGCATCTATTCATAACTCACTTTCACATACACAGAAAGGACAATGACTGGAGAGAGAGAAGGTACGCTCATGCCTTAGCCGGGACCACGGTCAGATGTCGCTAACCACTAGACGAGGTGGCCGGCCTTTGGGTGTAAATACCACAGTCTGATGAAGGGAGACATTTTTTTTCCACCTGAAAACTTGATATCGAGTCACAAAAATCTTCGAAAAGAACTTAACTTCACTTTTTCTCTCGTTATCAAATTTGAAGGTAGCATGAACAATTATGTGGTGAAAGAATCATCTAGAAACGTCTTTAGATACTAAAAAATGAATGTTGTTTTTACAGTGTAATACAGCTAATTTTATAGTAATGGAACTGTACGTTTGGAACTGTATAGTTAAAACTGTAAAAATTGCTAATTTTGCAGTAAAATTGCTACTTTTACAATACTAAGCTGTAAAACTGCTAATTTCACAGTGATAAACTGTAAAATTTCTAATTTAAAAGTTTATTACAGTGCATTTTACAGTTTTAACCCTCGTGGGTCCCTCCCGTTTTGGTTACACTCAAGACCCTTGGGGTCATAATTGACCCCAATGTTTCCATTAATTAATTTATTATGATTATTGAATGTTACATGAATTTTTGAAGTTCACACACATTTAATGATAAAAAAATAAGAATAAAAAGACGCAATTAAAGTAAAATATAGCTTAAGCATTACAAATAATAATTTTAGAGCAAAACTTACAATAACAGTAGATTTATTTACAATTGTTACAAACCTGCAACAAATGATTTTTGCAAGCAAATTTTAAACGCTTATTACATTTGTCGCTGCATTTTCTATTTAGTTTTCTTGGGCAAAAGTTGCAACGACCTCTTTTTTTCGCATTAGTTGAGATGCTTTCACTTTTATTTTGATCTTCTGTATCATCTGTTTGGGATTTCATAACAATTGCTGCAGAAGATGCTTCAGTTCTTGGGGGACATTTTCTATTACGTAGTGAAGGTTTTTGAAGTTCATAGCCTAATTCTTCCAGAAAATACCTTCTTCTATTTTTTTTCCGTTGAGACCATAGGTCATATCCAAAACAACGCGTAAAGCTTTTTTTTTTCTCTGGTGGACCATCCTTCGGCTTTCCAGTGTATACTAGCATATTCCATGCATATGCACTTTTAGAGTCACAAACAATCTAGATTTTTATGCCATACTTGGACGCTTTTTTGGCAAGTACTATCGAAATGGACAGTGGCCTCTGAAACCTTCAAGTTGTTCGTCAATTGTAACATTATCTCCTGGATTGTATAATTTAGTCAAAATTTCAACCCAATTGACCCATAATTCTCGAATAGCAGCCATTTTATCACTCTGTGACCTTTCTGCTCTAGTATCTTTGTTATCAAAACAAAGGACTCTAGATATCACTTTGAACCTCTTTTGGTCGTCAGAAATTATATTTGATAATTAGTGTGCCCATTGACCAATTGCTGAAAAAGTGGGCATGATAAGAACAGAGAAGTTGGTAAGCAAACAAAATATTATGTCTGGGGTCGCCAGTGACCCCAAGGGTCTTGTGTGTAAAAAAGGCAAAAACAGGAAAAATAAAATAAAATAAAAACAAAATAATAGCAGTATTTTGTATCCAAAACTAACAGAATAAAAGTCACAAAAAGCCATTTAAAAAAAACGGTTGAGAAAAAAGATATATTAAACAGAAAATGCATTGGGGTCATATATGACCCCAGGGACCTACGAGGGTTAAATTGGAACCTCTGTTGTCAGTATTATACTGTTGTTTTTACAGTACAATACAGTTAAATTTTACGGCAATAAACTAAAATTTTTAACTTTTCAGTAAGAAACTGTAAAATTTATAGTCTAAGGGCCCTGCTCCACATCAGCAGAAAACGCGACCGAAACCGAAGGCAGAAACCGAAAATCCGGGTACTTTCCATAGGAATACCATTTAATCCATTTTACGTTTCTGCTTTATTTTTCTGCTTTACGTTAATGTGGAGCAGGGCCCTTACAGCTTATTATTGTGCATTTTACAGTTTTAAATTGAAACCTCTACTGCCAGTATTATACTGTAAAAACAAGAGTTCGTTTTCTGCAGTGGACGGCTGTCAGAAACTATATAAAGATTCAAAACTCTATATCGTTTAAAAATTATCATAAATTGATAGACATAAATCACGCCGTGACATTTTGTGTCCTCTTCTTTGCTACAAAGTCCGTTACTGACTGCTCCGATATTGTTATTTGCGTCCAATTGTGACTGATTGAGTCAATTATGTTTTTAAAATATTTCAACCAAATTTAACTATGTTTATAATTTTTGTCTTTTTAAAATTAACAAACATTTTAACATTCATTGTCGCTATTTAGATATTTTAAATATGCTATTGTATGATTTTAAGTCTAAATATTTTAACATTTTAAAGGAATAATTTATTTTAATTGCTATTTTTATGCTGTTTGCACTGTAATTAGACTTTTTCCATAGTGTGTAATGTTTTTTAACCAAATAATTAAGTAAATAAGTTGAAATCCCCAAATCTATCTGATGAAATTCAGACTCGAAAGTAATTTGCTAACTATATTTACAATTAACTTCATAATTACTATCGTTAATTTTTTAATGCAATAGTAAAAAGCTTGTATTACCAATCTTCGACAGAGCAAATAATATAAAAGCCAACAAAATGTAGACCCTTTTGTAAATAATTTGATAAAGTTGAGACACAGTTTTCCGTTTAATTTAAAAACGTTTTCATTGTAACCCTTTGTTATTTTATGCTGCGAATAAGGACATTCGTATGAGAAATATATCACATTTTCATAATAAAAAGAACGCCATTTGCCCTTAATCCACAAAATTTCATCCACGTGAAATATTTTATTGATAGACATTAGACAAGCAAAAAATAAGAGCAAACATCCACATATAAAGAGATTATTTGAATCATTTGTTGTTGATTCACCAAAATTCTCAAAGAAAATGTTAGTCGAGATGCTTTAAAAATTCTTTTCCGTCGAAATGTACCGAAGAAAAATATTGACCTAGGAAAGAGATTTTGCGGATAAAAGCAAATATCTTAAAACAGATTTGGGAGACATCGGAAGATGAATTCTTAATGTATGGTTTCAGACGATAATTAAAGTTTTAAATTCTATGGTCACGATTTCAGATTATAGGAGGTAAAGACATTAATAGATGAACTGGAATGAATTATTAAAATGTAGCTGTTGAATTCAGTGTGAATGCTTTGTTAGAAAGTAAGAATAGAAAGTACTGCTCCCCATAGTTTCTTAACCCATTAATGCCTGACATTTTTTCCCCAAAGATATTTTGTATACTGTTTACAAACAGTGTTTAAATGACAGGAAAAATAATTAAAAAAAATATTATGTAAAAATTAATTTTTTATTAAGGAAAGAAAAATACTTTTTACTAAAATTTTTTTATGCCTACGATATAATATTTAAAAAGACATTTTATAAGAAGAAATAAAATCAGCAATTAACATAAACTGGGAAGCTGGGAATACGTTTGAAAATTGTTGTTGTTGCAATACGTTGCAGTTTTTGATAAAGATCATATTAAAACTGCTACAGAACACACTTTACAACGGTTATGTGCTGCAATCTGTTAATAACGAATTGAAACAATACCAAGGTACTAATTGAACACTCTTATTTGGTTAAAATGTTCATTTTAGGGAAATTCAGACCCTTTTTTGGACCATCCCTAAAAAGGGACGCCAGGCATTAATTGGTTAATACAGTGAACTGTCACTTATGCGCTGGCCCACGGGACCAGCAGAAAAAAGGCGCATAAGTGAAACGTATAAGTGAACAAGCCTTTTCAAAGGACTAAAACGCAACATAGGTTCTAATGAGAGAATGAGTAAGAATGTTTCTATAGAAAATGGTCATATTACTACGGTTTGGCAATTACTGTAACATAACTACAATGATAAAGATAAAACAAAAAATGTAGCATACCTAATTACAAACTGTTCCCTTCAAAACGATCCATAATAGATAATTGTCGCTCTCCGAACTCTAGTTCATGCAGACAAATTGCCTTCCGTGAGCAATAAAGGCGAAAAATTAAAGAGGAAAGTGAAGAAAAATGCTTATTATCAAATAAATAAATTTTAAAATAAATTAAAATTTTTACATTTTACGGAAAACTCGGCTAATAAGTAAAATATTTATCTTTAGAGAGACGCATAAACGAATGATACTTATCATTATTTTGCTATGGAATGTGCTGGGACCATTCAAAATCGTCGTATAAGTGAAAAAGGTATACAAATAAGGCGGTGTATAAGTAAGAGTTCAATGTAGTTTCTCTTTTTTCAAACTCTTCCCCCATTCAAATCCCATTTAAATTCATGTGGTTTCTCACATTTATGCAGTACATTAGCCAGTACAATACAAAATGGGGGATAAGCAATCTATCAATGTTCCTAACATTACCAACACGTTTTCGCAATGTCGATATGGGTAAAGCATGGACTGAGCTGATTTTGAAGTAAGCGGGTTTTGTCAGCGGTTTTTGACCTGATTCAGAGGAGTTTCCATATCGCTTCAGAGTGACGGTATAATACAAAACAGTATCAAATTATGAAAAAAAAAAAAAAAAAAAAAAAAAAAAACATGATTTGAATTCGAGATGTCTATCTCGAATTCAAATCACGTGATTTACAATGACGAATTGCGATAGGTATGTGTCTATGCAGAGCGCCACCATCCGAAGGAGCAGGGGCCAGTGGACGTCCCAGGCGGTGGAACACCGGGATGCATGCATCCTGTTGCTGACTTCGAGTCTAATCTGGAAAAAGAACTACACGGCGTCTGAGGCCCAAAAGGAAAATAAATAATAATTTGTCATGGCTCAAAAAAAAAAAAAAAAAAAAAAAAGGATAATTCATAAATTGAGCTGATTTTCATACTTAAAGCTTCAAAAAAAAAAAAAAAAACATTTTCTCCAAATTCAATAAATATGCCAGCATTATTACTTCTATTTTACGTCAAGTTAATCGTTTTCTTTTTTCAAACTCACAGAAAATCAAAAATTTTATCGAGCCATTACAACAGCATTAGTTCAAACTAGGGGTGTGAGATCGAAGGCAAAACATCAAAGTCGAAATTAAGACATCAATGGTATTGATACATCGACCAAAAACATCGATGTTTTCAAACATCGATGTTTCAAAACATCGATCTGTTTTTATAAAAATTACTTACATATTTAAATGCACAGTGATACAAGTAACTCCCCAATTCATTGCGCCTCTTTATATCACTCAATTAGATTTATCTTTTGTTTCGCGAAAAACATCAACCATATGGTATCGATGTCAATTATAGAAAACTTTTTTAGTGAGATAGATACTGCAACTGTTGATTAACTGTATAACTTTTATTTATCGCATATTTTTATGAAACTTTTTTTGTTGAAATGTAAAACACTGTTATCGAAAGAAATTTCTAAATCAAAACAAAAATAACGATATTTGAAAATTGTTGACCGTAAATCTTCGGTAGTAATTTAAAATAAACTATTTCAATACGATAGATATTGCAACCGTTAAAGATTGATTTTTATTGCATATTTTTATTGCTGATTAAAGATATAACTTTTAGCCGCATATCTTGATGATTTTTTTTTCTTTGCCGAAACATAAAACATTCACATAAAAAATAGTAATGAAATTAAAAAAAAAAAATAAAAAAAAATGGCGAAAGAAAATTGGAAATGTTTTGGAAGCATCGAGACCAAAACATCGATAATAATCATAGAAATATTTTCTAATGAGATTAATACTGAAACTTCTGATTAAGTATGAGAAATTCTTAATAAGTCTGCATATCGCATATTCTTATCAAGCTTTTTTGGCTGGATTATAAAACATCGACATCAAAAAAAAAAAAAAAAACATCGATCCCAAAACATCGATGTTGGGAAAACATCGACCCTCAAACATCGATGTTTTAGTAAAAATCTCGATATTTCCAAAACATCGGCATCAATGTCGCAGCCCTAGTTCAAACTACATTCTCAAGGTGCATTTTAACGTACTGTTGAAATTTTTCTTTCAGGCAGAAAACACATTTTACTTTAAAAAAAAGTAAATTTGTTTCAGTGTGAAACAGCATTAGTGTCAGTTTTTTTAATATTTTTGTTATTTTATTTCTTTTTCTTGTATTACTTGCTTTGTGTACATTTTACTAACAACATTGCAGGAATTTCTTTGTAGCAATCAAACGGAACAATTAATTAAAAAAAATAATTCTCTTAAAGTATTTCCGTGAACGAATAAAAAGAGGCTTTTTTGAAACAAGACTAACCAACAATGGAGTATGAAAAAATAAATAAACATTTATTTCCAAAGCTCTCTGTGATTGCTTGTTCCATTTGAAACCAGATACGAACTATTCTTCTGTCGTTTGATTTCAATTCCGATTAAAAAAAATAATTCTGTTCTCGCATTGAAAAGTGAAGAATTCCTTTATATTTTTCAGATTTTAGAACTTTTTTTTGGAGAGATAAAGTACGGTGCTGAAAAAAATGTTACAAAAATACTCGAAGTTTGTGCTTGTTGATTATATTGCGACTATTGGATTTAAATTGAAAATTTCACGAATAATATTTTTCCTCAAACTATTATTGTTATTATTTTAAATTATATGTCATAATATGCACTTTCAAAACTTCGTATTCCGTAAGATTTTGACAACAAAGTAGTTTAACTACCGAGAAGGTCGTTTGAGCATTTTTGTAAATTTTTGAAATCCTTTAAAAATAAGTACAGAAGAAATTTGACCAAAGTAACCCACAATTTGAAATCAGCACTAATAGTCTAAGGCAGGAATTCAAGTGAAACAGGCGATCGCAAATTGCAATCGCTACTGGAAGTCGAATTACATTAGAACGTTTCTTGACAAAAACATCGTGACGTCAGCGTGACGTTTGCCTATGAAAACCGAGCTAGATAAAACGTCACAGCCTACTTGGCGAATAAGAGGAGATCGCTGACTGCTTGTGAGCTCTTATTGGCTCCACTCGTAGTGACGTCAGTGCCAAGTTAAGTTGCATTCTAGCGATTAGCATTTATAGCGATTGCAACTTATCCAAATTTGGGAATTTGCGATTGCAATGGTGGTGGAGCCAATAAGAGCTCACAAGCAGTCAGCGATCTCCTCTTATTCGCCAAGTAGGCTGTGACGTTTTATCTAGCTCGTTTTTCATAGGCAAACGTCACGCTGACGTCACGATGTTTTTGTCAAGAAACGTTCTAATGTAATTCGACTTCCAGTAGCAATTGTAATTTGCGATCGCCTGTTTCACTTGAATTCCTGCCTAAGAGCTAGCAACGTTTTCGAGTGACAATTTTAAGACGTCTGGCTCTTTCATGTATCTTTACTTATGCTCTTCTAAGCAGCATGCTTAGGCGGCTGAGACTGGTTGCGTTTTTTACAGCGCATCACATTTTTGTGGTAAAAATAGTGATTTTTTAAACATTTTGGGGCATTTAGAAACTTAAACCTATCATCAGTATGTTATGTAATATATCAATGGAAAGCTTTATTTCTTGCCGTCACAATGATTTTTGAGTGTTTATTCTACTATAATTAAAAAATCTGGTATGGCCCCCACATTACTTCCCCCCAAAACGGGTAAAACACTCTCTTAGGAACATTCGAATGCAACCACAAGGGGAGGTGCACAATAGGGTGGGCCGAAAAAACATTTTTTTATTTCGAATTTGTAATAGCGCGGAAAAGTTGCAAATTATGAAGACAAAAAGAAGGGAAAAAAATTTATCGAAATCGGTTGATATCTTCCGATCGCGCATAAGGCCTAAAATTTGACAAAAAATGAAAAAACTTGATTTTCGCGATTTTTTTTTAAATTTTTGAATTGGATGTTTTCGAAATGTAATGGTGCGGAAAAGTAGCTAATTGTGAAGACAAAAAGAAGGAAAAAAATTTATCGAAATCCATTGATAGCTTCCGATCGCGCATAAGGCCTAAAATTTGACAAAATATGAAAAAAACTTCATTTTTGCGATTTTTTTTGAAAAAAATTTGAATGAAATGTTTTCATAATTTTTTCGCGCGGAAAAGTTTATAATTATAAAGACAAAAAGAGGGATAAAAAGGAGGAAAAAAATTATCGAAATCGATTAATATCTTCCGGTCGTGCCTAGGGCCTAAACTTTGACAAAATATGAAAAAACATCATTTTTGCGATTTTTTATTTAATTTTTTGAATTAGATGTTTTCGTAATGCAATAGTTTGTAACGTTTACTAATATAGCCTTAAAACATTGTGCTTTGATTTTGTTTTGGTCAGTTAATATCTTCCGGTTGCGCATTAACCCCAAAATTACCCAAAATAATATATTAAAAAAGGTACATTTTTACGCGTTTTTGGTTTTTGATGAATAATTTTTTGTGAAACAACCGTAGTATTTTTTGAGACAGACTGACAATAATATAGAAAAATAAACTACCACAGGTTCAGTCGATGTTATCCAGTTGCGAAAAGCCTTAAAAACTCTCATGCGTAGACGTCGGGCAGCAATCCAGGCAACATCGCTCGCCTGGCTACGGCTCTCTTCCACTCCATCGCCACCTTCCTAGGACCATGTCAGCTGTCTGCCTATTATGTTTTTTCAGTCTGCGCTTCTATGTAGTAATAGCAGTGTACTATTAGTATTTAGTTCAATCTAGCTGTTTTGATTTTGAAAATCTTGTAGTCTTCTGTAATGATGTAGTTTCCTGCTGTGTGTGGACTCTGTGATGTAACAAAAAGTTATGTAATAACAAGACAAATACTCTAACAACAAAACAAATATTTGGCTGCCCCACTTTTGGCACTCCAAAGAACTGCCATCAAACTAACTGCCTACTGGCGAAGACACTATTATTAATTTCTAGTGCCAAATTTAACCTTCCTTGAGTACGGCACCTAATGATGTCCATGCCAGTGGACGGCTTGTTTGATGGCAGTTCTTTTGGAGTACCAAAAGTGGGGCAGCCAAATATTTGTCTTGTTATTAGAGTATTTGTCTTGTTATTTGGCCCGGCAATTGTATAACTTTTTCGTTAAATCACCGAGTTCACACAGACCAGAAAACTACATCATTACAGAAGACTACAAGAATTTCAAAATGAAAACAGCCAGATTGAACAAAATAATAGTACTCTGCGATTACTACATAGAAACGCAGACTGAAAAAACAATATAGGCAGACAACTGACGTGGTCCTAGGAAGGCGGCGATGGAGTGGAAGAGAGCCGTTGCCGGGCGAGCGACGTTGCCTGGATTGCTGCCCGACGTCTACGCATGAGAGTTTCTAAGGCTTTTCGTAACTGAATAATATCGACTGAACCTATGGTAGTTTGTTTTTCTATCTTATTGTCAGTCTGTCTCAAATAATACTACTGTTGTTTTACAAAAAAATATTCATCAAAAACCAAAAACGCGTAAGAATGTAACTTTTTTTAAAATTATTATTTTGGGTAATTTTGGGGTTAATGTGCAACCGGAAGATATTAACTGACCAAAACAAAATCAAAGCACAATGTTTTAAAGCTATATTAGTAAACGTTACAAACTATTGCATTACGAAAACATCTAATTCAAAAAATTGAATAAAAAATCGCAAAAATGATGTTTTTTCATATTTTGTCAAAGTTTAGGCCCTAGGCACGACCGGAAGATATTAATCGATTTCGAAATTTTTTTTTCCTCCTTTTTATCCCTCTTTTTGTCTTCATAATTATAAATTTTTCCGCGCGAAAAAATTATGAAAACATTTCATTCAAAATTTTTTCAAGAAAAAAAATCGCAAAAATGAAGTTTTTTTCATATTTTGTCAAATTTTAGGCCTTATGCGCTATCGGAAGATATCAATGGATTTCGATAATTTTTTTTCCTTCTTTTTGTATTCACAATTAGCTACTTCTCCGCACTATTACATTTCGAAAACATCCAATGCAAAAATTTAAAAAAAAATCGCGAAAATCAAGTTTTTTTCATATTTTGTCAAATTTTAGGCCTTATGCACGATCGGAAGATATCAACCGATTTCAATGATTTTTTTTCCTTCTTTTTGTCTCCATAATTCGCAACTTTTCCGCGCTATTACAAATTCGAAATAAAAAAAAGTGTTTTTTCGGCCCACCCTAGTGCAACTAGACTCCTCTCAGAGCCTACATACCAAACTAGAAATTTCTACGAGCATATAGTTTCTCAGTTATGCGACATACATACATACGCACATACATACGTACATACAGACGTCACGAGAAAACTCGTCGTAACTAACTCGGGGGTGGTCGAAAATGATTTTTCGGCCGGTTATATGTTGTCAGGTACGTATGCACGTGCTGACAGGTCGAAAAAAACCACTCGATATTCATTCGGGGTTTAGCAAAATCAAAATTTAGACCCAAATTTTAGTGATTTTTTTTTTCGATCACAATACTTCCTTTACTACGTAAAATGAAGTAAAAAGAAGTTACATGTATACATTTTTTTTTTTCGTTTCTTCACAGCTTTGTATTTCATACAATTTTTGAAGTAGAAACCTAATACTTGGCATGATTTTCCAAAACTTGTAATGTTCGTTCTTCACACCAATTTTTGTGAAAATAAGAAAAGGTGAGGTCAAATTTTTTTATTTCATGATTGATTTGACGTGAACTTTCCCAAAAATGACTTAACCCTTTGAAGCAGAAATGGGACACCGGTGTCCCAGAGAACGAAACACTGATTTCCCATGAATATTTTACCTTTTACGAAGAAAGGAACATCGCTGTCCTATGCTGCATTACATAACCAGAAAATTCTTAACATGCTAAGGATAATATTTTCCCCTTATTTTGATTTAAATTAGTACAAAATAATTGACAAAGTATGATGAAAACGTTGATAAAAATTCTGCGTTAAAGGGTTAAAAAGCACTATTTTTTCCCGTACAAGTGTAATATGCAGTATAAAACGCAACCACTTTCGGCTAATGCTGCTTAGAAGAGCACAGGGAAAGATATACAGTCGAACCTGTTTATCTAGAACCTGCTTATCTCGAAAACCTCTCTATGTCGAAATTTTTCAATTTCCCTGCTTTTACAGCGTAAATTTAATGTTTTTTCTCTTGTTTATCTCGAATGGTTTTTCCGGAAAAACTCTATATCTCGAAGACTCTCATTCTTGAATCCCATATCCAGCCGCCTTTATCAATGGTATAACTTGGAGACAAAAATCATCTTCTGCACAATCGTTCAAAGACTATGTTCGTACTTAAAGGTATGCATTAACTCGCCACCGATATAGTTGTCACAGTTGGTAAAGCGTGGATTCACAGCATGTCGCACAGTAAAATATTCAGCACTATCAATGTACAACAAGCAATTAAGTATTTGATTTTGTTCCAATTGCTTATTTTTGTATATTTTATCACGACCTCTGTGTCTCGAAACCTCCGTATCTCGAATTTTTCTTCTGTCCCGTGAAATTCGAGATAGACAGGTTTGACTGTATTAAAGAGCCAGACGTCTTGAAATTATTGTTTTTTTTCACGTTCCTCGTTCTTGGACTATAAGTTATTTAGTCTCGTATCCTGTGGTTCTGGTAACAAGACGCTTGATCTTCGGCATGTTTAATTATGTTTTTCGTTCAAAGCGAAGAGGTTCTTCTTATAGCACAGCCTCAAAAACAAAAGCTGAGAAAGCAAACTTCCATTATTCCTATTTAAAAAAAATGGAATCATTTAATCTTTCACTTATCGGAAGCAATCTTATAAAAGAAAAAAAAAAGTACGCGGAAAATTGCGACAAACGGCCCCCAGTTCTTGAGACTGAACTTGATTAAATTTCAAAAAGAGAAATTCAATGAAACGTAAAACTGAATTTTTAAACAATTGGCATAAAAATAAAACTTCAATAAGAAATGATTAGTTCCTGACCAAACCTATTTATATTGCCTCCAAATTAATTACTCAAGTCGTTATGCTAATAGTTTCATAAAAATTACGCTGGACTGTCACGTTCAGCAATTACTTATTCTTTGAAACATTGAAATAAAGCATTATTTACCTAGAGACTCAAAACGAATCGACGCTTTCTTTTTTTTCTTCAAAAATGTAAACATCATTTCTGTTACGAACTTCAGTTAATTTATTTACACATTTCAACTGCATTAGTAGTAACGTTTGTTAAAAGTAAAAGATTCTGAAATTTTATTCAAAGATTCATTATTTTCAGTATTTAGATTTATTGGTGGATATTCGTTTCAATGTTTAATTGCACATAATAATTAAATTTTTCTCTTGTCTGCAGAAATAATTAAATTCTTTTATCATGCTACATAGCAAAATGCGTTCACGTCTATTAATTGATTGATTACAATATATTTTTTCGTTTGGTTTCAACACTGCTGTCGTACGTAAAGGCAGGCGCGCATCCAGTTATGGGGATCATGAACCCCTTTGAGTGACCAAAGATAATCTAAAACTACTTTTGGGGACTTTTTTTTCATAAAAATCAACTACCAGAACCTATATTTATACCAAAATGAACTTATGATTCCTCTTCTAAAAATGATCTCCTCAAAAACCAGAAGCTTTTCTGCCCTTGTGTGTTGCGAATTCTGTTTTTGTTCCTTTTTTGTGACTTTTAAATACAAATTTTATACAGTGTATTTTGAAGTTTAGAACGGGCGGATTATTTACCTGAGTTCCTTTTCTCCCACCCTCTTCGTCACATGACCCTCGACATTTCCACCCTTTTCTTTTCATTTCCAGAGATCGAAAAAAAGCAATGACCCATGAAGAAAGCAATATGGCGCATGCATATTTCTTTCCACATCATCAAACGTTTCTTCAATTCAAAAGAAATAATCTCCGCTTTTGCCAAATAACCAGGATTTAATACCTGTGGAAAGGGAAAAGATTTTTCACGACGTTCCAAGTTCCGCTCATATATCTCTGTTCTTTAAATGTACGTAAGCAAAGGGAAATGTTGCAAAGAACACGTTTTTTAAAAGGTTCTTTTATTACGAGGAATAGAAATGGGGATCTTTTCCCTTTTTTTTTCTTTCCAATATAAATTATATGAATGGCCATAGATGAATTATTTCCTCAAAAGAAAAAGGGTAAATAATCCACAAAAAACTAGCACTTGAAAAGTTTGGAATACTTGCAGTTTTCATGCAGCCTTCATGGCTGTGAATATTCAACGTGCGGCATTTTTCATGCATTATTCCTGCACTTTTAAATTTCATTTCTGTCAAGCATAAAAACGCTAAAAGCATGATTGAATTATTGAATTCAATTTCAGATTTAATCGGCTCTGCGTACTCTCAGAATGCACTTTAACTACGTTTCAACTCAGAAAAAGTGCTCCAGTTGCCTGAATGTGCACTAAAATATGTTTCGATGTGCTATCTTAAAAAGAAAGTCACCTGAAATGTACTCCGAATCTGCACCTCTAAGGAAATTTGTGACTTGAACTCTAAACTTGGGAATTTAAAATATAAATAAATAAATAAATAAATAATATATATATATATATATATATATATATATATATATATATATATATATATATATATATATATATATACTAGCAGTACCCGCACGGCGATGCCCGTGCAAAAAATGTAAAGAAAGTCAATTGAATAAATTTAGATTAACTCCACCCTCTGAAGTAAAATTATTATATTCTTTAGTTCAAATGTGCTCCACGACCTTTAAAAATATATAGATGACACTTTTAATGCCATTTCACAGTTTTTAGTGTTCAATGAGAGGATAATTTTAGTTTTAAAGACTTTTTTCTTCTTTTCGTGTGTGTGTGACGAACTTATTTATTTTTAGCGAAATTTTTACCCTTCAATGGAACTTTTGACACAACTGTTGAGCCAAGATTTTCGAAAACTCTCAACTACCACAGCAATTTTGCCCTTGAAATTTAATATAATTCACCGATTTAACCGTAATTTCAATGTAAAATTGGTTGCCAAATCTAAATTTATTAACATAGGGAACCGATTATGTCAGGTAGCTCAGCCACAACCATTCTTCTATAATTTGAATGTGAACATTGAAAGTCAAGAAATATATTTTTCGCACCATTTCTTTGGATTAATTAATCTAACAGTGATCCTCAAATAAACAAGATTTCACTGGCTGGGAGGTTTGGTAAATGTCTCGATTGTGTTGCCAAACTTTACGACGCCAAATACGAAGAGTAACTGAATAGCCATCACTAAATTTTTAAGAATAACAGTTTCATTCTGACATTTTTGAGGAAGTCAACTGAATAAATTTAAATTCACTCCAACCCCGCTATGAAGTAAAATTATATCCTTTAGTTAAAATGCGCTCCACAACCTTTTAAATTCCACTTAAAGTCATGTTAAAGTTTAAATTAATTCGCCAAATAAATATAAACGACAGAAAGTTAAGTAAGTAACAGGATATATTAATTAATCAAATTAATTAAATTTTCAAGGCTTAAATCTACACGCAAAATTTAAACCACTATGTAACTTCAGGGACAAAAGAGCAGTCTGTCTGGAAAATGGCTCTAGTGTTTCAGTTTTGCGTATAGAGTTAAGCCTTGAAAATCGACTAAATTTGATTTATTAATATCTCCTGTTCTAATTAACGGACAGAAACGTGCTAAAACTTTTCTTTTTCAGAAAAAATCCCATTTCCAGCGATATATAATGTTTTGGGGTGGGGGAAGGTTTTCCCCCTTCAATTATGGCGGATACACCAAAAATGAGACTAATTACTTAATTTAAAAATAACTAATTCGAAATTTAAAATTTGGCCTTCGAGATGCATTTTACTGGGATACGTTCGAATTTTTGTGCCAAGTTTCAGGTCTGTAGGTGCTGTGGGGTCTTCTGGCCAGTGGTTACAAACGTACAAACGAACAAACAAACAAACAAACAAACGAACACCGTCATCTTTATATACACACACACACACACACACACACACACACACACACACACACACACACACACACACACACACACACACACACACACACACACACACACACACATACATATATATTATACATTTGAGAACAGATTGGGAACACTTGTGAAATCATTGCTTTTACAAATATAATTTCAATAGATTTCTTTAATTACGAGTAATTAGAAGCTCTGTCAGTAGAATATGATAATAGTGGATAAAGTTTGTTGCGACGGTCGCTGTCAGTTGGTTTCGGGCTCCACGTAAGGTTTTTGCATGTGAAATTGATATTTCTAGCAAAACGCAACAGTCAAAATGTAGCCTAAGTTTTTGCAGTTCAAGTTCTTAAACATTTAAAATCTTCATTGCAATAAATAATATAAAAACTTTTTTCAAAAGCTTTTTAAAACATTCATTAATTGCTTCTTTTGAAAAGTTACTGATTTATTAGTACGTTTTTAGACATATATTAGGGCCATTCTATGAAAACGACGCCATTTTTTTCCCGCACTTGACGCTCATATATTTCATTAACCCATTAATGCCTGACATTTTTTTTTCCAAAGATATTTTGCATACTGGTTAGAAACAGTGTTTAATGGACAGGAAAAATAATAAAGAAACTATAATGTAAAAAATATTTTTTTTTTTATTAAGGAAAGAAAAATCGTCCCTTAAAAGTTACGATAGACCCCAGAGGGTACATACTTTCTTTACTGCAATTGTTTTCTGCCTAAGATATAATATTAAAAAAGACATTTTATAAGAAGAAATAAAATCAGCAATTAACATAAACTAGGACGCTGGGAATAACTTTGAAAACTTAGCTTTTTTTCTTGAGATTGTGAACGATGTCATTTTTGATAAAGATCATATTAAAACTGCTACAGAACCCACTTTACAATGGTTATGTGCTGCAATCTGTTAATAACGAATTGAAACAATACTAAGGTACTAATTGAATACTATTAATTGGTTGAATAATCATTTTGGGGAAATTCAGACCCTTTTTTGGACCGTCCCTAAAAAGGGACGCTAGGCATTAATGGGTTAAAATGTAATAAATAAAAAAAAATAGTGAACTAAGTTAAATAAACCTGAGAAATCCCACACCGGTTTGTGATTTCTTAGCCAGCAAAATTTCGATTATTACCGTTTAAAATCACTACTTTTTAATGAAATACTTGAGTGTCACGTGCAGGACAAGATGGCGGCTTTTCGTGGAATGGCCTATTATGAGTTTGGTAAAGTAAAAACATTTTTCCTCGTGATCAAATCCGTTTATTTGAATATAATGCATCAAAACCAGCGGTATGTGTGAATGTAACTTTGTGTGTGTGAGCATATATAATCAATGAATGTTTTGATGTTGAATGAATGGATTGATGTTGCTCAAGAGCCCTGAGAACAAGCATCTAAGATAAACAGCAGTCTAAACAACTACTACTGCATCTACACATAATAAGCCTTGGGGGAACGGACTGAAACTGCCCGTAGTTAGATCGCAATCAAGGGTGATTAGCATCAGAAACTATGTCAAATCACTGGCCGTACTGCTCGTCGTTTATAAAGAGGCATTTATATATATATTAGTGTGCGAAGGGACTCGAAGGAATGAATGTTCGAAGATTTGAATGGTTCGACTGCATAGCTTGTTTGGCGAGTGCTCTGAGTTTTAGCAAAGGGCAATTCCATTTTAACCCATTTATGCCCAAGTTTTTTTTAAACAATTTTTTTCAATTTTTATCTGCTTAAAACTCTTACTTGGAATGGTTTACATTCTTTTTAGGGTTAAATAGTTCGCCGTTGCCATATTTATTAAGTTATTTAACGTCCTGTTTATGGGATATTTTGCAGATAGGTGAGCAAAATACGACCTTACTTGACTTTACTTTTGCAAAATGACATTACATAAGGCATCTGTGATCAATTTCAAGCAAATCATTTTAAAATAGTTTAATTTTATGAAAAATAAGCTTGCAAAAAAAAAAAAAAACTTTCTGTGGCTACCCATGCTGGATCGTTGCTTGACTGATTTGTATGAAAATAGCTGTCAATAAATAAACTCCGATGTTCAAATTGTGGCTCTAACTGGTTTTCTCAAGAAGAAAAACTATTTAACTTGTGAAAAACAGCTTTAGTAAAAGGATATACCCATTACAGGTTTTTGTATGCAGTAACTAACAAGGGTCCCGTTTTCAGGCTACTGGGCATAAATGGGTTAACCCTAGAGAGATCGCGAAAGGTACACAATCACCCCATTTCTGTCCTAACACCTGTCGCAGTGTAAGTATTTATCTGTAATCAATCACCCTTTTAGTATCCATCTATCTGGCATTTTCTTAAAGAATTAATGCATTAATTATTATTTATAACTAGAGGATATACCCGGCGCTGCTCGGGTTAAAATGCAACATGCGAAATCCAAAATAGTATTTTTTGTGACAACACGGTCAGTTAAATCGGCGTGAAGGAGAACATGAAATCAAACTTAAATGAGTTATTTATTTGTGATAATTTAAAAAAAAATGCGTTTCTACTTTTGAAAAAAAAAAAGTATTATATGTATTCAAGGGTGAATACTCACGAAATATTTCTTAACTATTTGAATTGAGAGAAGCCTCGGAAAACCTCGCAAAGCAAAGACAATATCAAACGCAAAATTAACTATCGAAGTGACGTTGAGATGAAGCACTAAATAGTCTTTAAAATAGTCTAATAGCCTTTAAAAAATTAGATAATTTTATGTGGAAGTTTTAACCAAAATTGGAATAAAAAAAGAACTACCTGTCAGATTCTTTCTAATTGGTCTCTTGATGCCCAGTGTGCACACAAATTGTGAAATCTTTAGCGAAATCAGACGGGTAGTATTTGAGTCTACAAAGGACCCTCACATACAATAGGTACATAGATACATATTCATTTTTATGTGTAGAGATTTAAATGTGCTTTTTCTTCTAATTGGTAGAAATTTTTAGATAAAAATCATTGGAGTGACTCAGTCACTGTTTGGCGTGCCTTCAGTCGGGTTAATAAAAAGCATCAATTGCTGCACATACTAGCCTGCAAAGACTCCTAATATGTTAGATCTTCGTTTCGTTGCATGAATTTTCTGAAGAACACGAACTCTACTTCTATAAAATACACGTCAATTTTGAGGAGTTCAAAAATAGTAATGTTACAAATCTTGTAAATAGCTGTTGTTTTTCCTGCCTTGCATCAGTGTCATTAATTTTGGTTTTATCTGGCGACATGTTGCAAAAGTATTTGAAGATATCACTTTTATCACTTGTATACTGGCCCTGTAACGTTTTGTAGTTTTTACACTTGCCCTAACTTTGATAAGCGTGAAGACATTTTTTCTCTCGGAGTGGTTTTTCTTTTTATTGCTGGAACTTCCGTGAATGGATTAGTCAATTTATGAATGAACTGGATTTTGCTAGAATATTGTCGTAATTTCGTTCTCGAGTATAAATAGCTGGCCTTGAACACAGTCAGTTAGTTCTTTTCAGATTTTGATTTCTGGAGACTCGTTTTCGTTCGCTTGGGCGAATGGTTGTTTTGCTTTTGTAATTGCTTAATTACTGTTCACGTTAGATACGTGGTGTTGAGTTACTGTTGAGAGTACAGTGTACTGTTTCGCTACCTAATTGCTGGATGTTTAGCAATTGTTTCCTGCTCCTATTGTAAATAGTGTACATACTTGTAAATAAATTTATAGTTATTTCCTCAAGATTGGAATGCTCATTTGAAGAAAGTTGAAGGTGCTACGGACTCGTTACAGTACTAATACGATGTTTTTTTTTTTTTTTTGGCATCGTAACCAACGTATATTACTCGTTCGGAACGGAGAAAAAATATTTTAATACATTTTTTAGAAATCTTCAAAATTTAACTGCATTATATAGAAGTAAAGACCATGTTAATTCTGTACCTCAGAACCAGAACGACGTGTAAGTCTAAAAATGGCGATTTTTACTTTTTTGCTTCATTGTATGTAGAATCTTATTCCACATCGACCCATTAAAATAGTGTTCTATGCAACAAATTCCTTCAAAATTATTTAACAGCGTGAAAAGAGCGCGAGTCCCATCCTTTGCATGTATCCGACAATTTTTGTCGCCCTCTACTGCAAAATGGCGAAAATGGACTTACTGGTTATGATGTTAGTCTGGTTCTGAGGTACAGAATTATACTGCCGTGCTAAGCACAAACGTCGTATCTGCACTTTTTAACAAAATTGAGTTATCGCCACCAGGTGACTCTTTGTGACGTATTTTACGTAAATACAAAATTCTGTACCTCAGAACCAGACTAACGTAAGTCCATTTTCGTCATTTTTCAGTAGAGGGGAAAAACGATGCATTCGACAATCGTTTTTCCCCTCTACCGAAAAATGACGAAAATGGACTTACGTTAATCTGGTTCTGAGGTACAGAATTATATGGTCATTTGAGAACAGGAAATAATTAAAAAAAAAATTCTGAAAATATATCACTTGGATCAAATTGGCGGTGGAGCAAAACTTTAAAGATTAATATCCCAGTTAGAGCGCTACTGTAGATACCACTTTTGCGCTTAGCACGGCAGTATTAAGTTCGAAAAATAAAACAAAGAGTTGACATATTTCTAATTTTTTAAGCTGTTTTGTGAAAACTGATACTTCTGTTACCGTGGACTTGCCCTAATGCGGAAACATTAAGCTGCCTGTTTGCTTGTTGTAGAATATTGGCCTTCCTTGTAAATTGATTTAATTCCAGCAATATCAATAATGCCGTTATAAGAAACGAACTTTTTTTCTTGTTCCATTCAGTTTAAAACATTTTTATAAACGTAATGAAAAGCGTATTTTAATGATGTTTTGCTTTACAACGGTGATTATTTGAGACATTTTAAATAAATGTAGTGAATATAAATGTGGCAAATGAATGTCTTGCGTTAGGGGTGAGAATGTTTTAACTATACTACTGCTTATAAAAAATGCAAAATTATGAAGGAGTCTCCGGAATTAAGTGAAATTTTCAGCAAATGTCAGTTATAGGATGTTATGCAAAGTAGTAAGGTTTCCGTTTCTTACACGTTACTTCCAGGTGCTTCATAGGATACAGCATTCTCTTTTCTTCTTTAGTTGCATGTATTATCAAATTTACAACTATTGCAAGAGTCTAAAAATAATTTGTTTTCTGCAATTTTTAGATCAATTTGAACTTTGATAATAAAACATGAAATAGAGTTTTCATTTTAAGTTACAGTCTCCAGCAATTATATTAATCACTTTTACTTGCCACTACTTTATTTTAAGAAACAGACGATTAAATCTTATTGCTTCGTCTTTTATCTTATTGATTTATACCACATTCAAATCGTGCATTCAGAAAAAAAACCCAGCTTTATTGACGTTTAATTATGTCTCTTTCGCACACTATAGCAAATCTTCTCGAAGTGAATTTTTGATTATCCGTATAAATTATTCAAACAGTTTTCAGTATTTATTTCTGGGAAATAATCCATCTGTTCAAACCGTATTTCGGTAAAATTTTCTCAAAGTTCATTTGCAGTTTTCTTAAAATATTTAGATAATAATGCAGTAATTTAGAAAAATATTAGTAAAACACATTTGTCAGCTACAAGTAGTTCATGAAGTTTCTTTAAGAGTATATGGCTAAAATTTATTGATGTAAGAATTCCAAATTTCAAAAAATGTGTTATCAAGATATCTATTTTCTTGACGAAATTGGTTTGTGGCGTGAAAACTAATAAATAGAGTTACGTTTTTGGAAATATTTTTTTGCTCTATTTTTAACAGACTTCAACAAATTAGGAGGTTATACAATTTGACTGAGATCTTTTTAATATATGTTATAAGATTACTCGAAGGCCCATGGACCGATTAAAAAAATTATTTTTTTGTTACATTACATAAATATGTGATTGTTAATGCGAATGTGATTAAGGAACCTCGATCTATTACCGTTTATATTATAACTAACTGGGTACTCGGCTCTGCCTGGGTTTCTGTTGGGTAATGTGTTTCAGTGAAACTCATTCATATTTTTTTCTACATTAATGTTCACATCTATATACATAAATGGCGACTTCTGTAAACAATGGCTATTTTTTCTGTTTGGATAAACTAAAAAAATGTATCACACCCTAAATATAAATGCAAGCTACAAATAATGTTTAGGTAAATAGGAAATGTTATAAGCTTGGTGTATCAAAATAAATATATATATTTAGAGTATCAATCGCACTGGAGTCACACATTTCCAAATATTAAATGATAAATAAGTCCCATTATTACAGTTTCTATCCTTGTGACTTCATTGGTAAAACTCACGTGATGAAAACATCCTACGTCCCTAATTTATAAAATTTTTTGACTATAAACACTTTCTATTTTCCAACTGTTGCCAAAATCAATTCTTACTTAGCCCCGTTAGCGATTATTGGCATAGATGAACATAAACATCCTAAGAAAGAAATAAATTTCATACTTACTCCAGAGAAACCTTGGTTCAAAATTTTCATTATGATCACTATTAATATCGTTGTTGCAAGGCAACAGATTTTTTCAACAATGGACTGAAAATTTAATCATTTAATGGGGAAACTATATGAAATTTATTGTTTTTTATAATAACTTTTTAAAACTAAGTTTTTTGGAAATAAATTATAGCCTATCCTGATTCCTGTCAATGTAGCTATTTACGGTGAAAAAAAATGGTTAAAATCGGTCCAGCAGTTTTGAAGATTACCCCGGACATACATACAAATGTAGTCATTTATGTATATATATTGAACTGTAGTTTCGTATGATTTTATTTAGTGTTCTTTCGCCGACTTCAAAGCTTATGTTTAAAAGTACTATCGATGGTGTTCAAAGAATAAAATCACTTTTTTACTTTTGGGGCAATTTCCAACTGAAGTCGGCTCTATTTTTTTAATACTATTATTTAAATAATACTCAATGTTTAGTATTGAAGGAGAATGAACCTGCACGAACATTGGGCATTAACCGACGTTTTTTTCAAACATTTTTTTCAATTCTTATCTGCTTAAAACTCTTACTTGGAATGGTTTGCATACATTTTAGGCTTAAAATAGTTCGCCGTTGCCATATTTATTAAGTTATTTAACGTCCTGTTTATGGGATATTTTGCAGATGTGTGAGCAAAATACGACCTTACTTGACTTTACTTTTGCAAAGTAACATTACAGAAGGCATCTGTGATCAATTTTAAGCAAATTATTTTAAAATAGTTTTATTTTATGGAAAATAAGTGCGCAAAAAAAAAAAAAAAAAAAAAAAAAAAAAAAAAAAAAAAAAAAAAAAACTTACTTTCTGTGGCTACCGATGCTGGATCGTTGCTTGACTGATTTGTCTGAAAATAGCTGTCAATAAATAAACTCTGATGTCCAATTAGTGGTTCTATCTGTTTTTTTTTCAAGAATAAGGAGTATTTAACTTGTGAAAAACATCTTTAGTAAAATGATAGACCCATTACAGGTTTTTGTATGCAGTAACCATCAAGAGTCCCGTTTTTAGGATACTGAACATAAATGGGTTAAGCTATACTGCACTACGTCCGAAATTCGGAATTTTCATTATTTCCCCTTGTTCGAATTTTGAAACATTTCCATTTTATAATACACTAGGGGTTCTGCCCCCTGCTCGCCGTTTCTTCCCCAAGATTGCTTTGCAATCGCATTTGACTGAATCTTCCATTAGGGAGAATTAGATTAAAATGCTAGTTACGATTAGAACAAAATAAAAATCCCCCTAACCGTCCTGTACAAAGTAGGATTTAAATAAAGAGCTCATTATAATTAGAACAATACTAAAGGGTCATTCCATAGAAATCTCAGCCGAAGAAAAAAAAATACCGAAGTGAAAAAAGTACCAATAAATAAATAAATGAAAATCATTCAACATAAGAAGTTAAAAAAAAATTGAAAAAGTATTGTAATTATCACTGAGATTAACTAAAATAAATAGTTTGTAATGTGTTTACTGCTTATTATTCGATGGTTACGTTAGATACGTTACGTTAGTCACACGCCATCTTGTGTAAAGGCGACTTTTAAGACTAAAAAAAATTAAGATTTAATAAATGTGTTTTATGTTTTTAAAAGCCAAATTTACACATTTTTCAAAAATATCATTCAATTTTTGACACTTGCTTAACTTGACACTTGCTTAACTTGAGAAATTTTTGCCTCACAACATGAGCATTAATTTTCAGGGTTGCAAAAATGCTACGTTTGTCACGCCGCTATTTTGGTTGAAAAAAATCTACTCTCAGTAATTTTGTTTTAAATTCTTAGCAGAAATGATACATAGATACCATGTACATTCTAAATCCACCAGCATAACTAAGAAATATTTTTTATCCAAGAAGAAACAGTTGCAAAATCAGCTCTGAATGTTACGTTAGTCACTATGTAATGACCTTTATTTCGCCTTGTTAAAATTTTGAAGCATTTCCATTTCATAATACACTAGGGGTTCTGCCTCCTGCTTGCCGTTTCTCCCCCCAGATTGCTTCGCAATCGCATTTAACTAAATCTTTCATTAGGGAGAATTAGATTGAAATGCTAGTTACGATTAGAACAAAATAAAAATCCCCCTAACCGTCCTGTACAAAGTAGGATTTAAATAAAGGGCTCATTATAATGAGAACAATACTAAAATCCCGTTCCCACCTGAAGACAAAAAGAACTTGAATAAGAGCTGCCAATTTTTATTACGTTTTGGTAAAAAATTATGTTATTAATGTTGCGGAATATGCTGATTTTGTTTGATGGCGCTGCTATATACGCAGCATATAAGGTCTGATTTGTGCGATCAGCACTCAGTATGTATGTGTTTAGTTTTTTAGTTTAGTTTTAGAATGTAATGTATTGTTGTACATATTTCTACATTTAATGGAATATGAGGAACGTAATAAAGTTTTAGTAAAGAACATTGGAGTTCGTAAAGTCATTTCATCGACACCATGCAACGAAGTTTGAAAATGAGTTGAAATAATTAAAACCTGTTTTGTCCCTCGGTTGTGCTAGAAATAGTATTGAATTACTTTCTATACTGTTTCGCTACTCTACTGAAAACGATTCTTTGACAAGTATGCAAGTCCAACCGAGTTCGCTTATTAGAATATCGGTTAAAAGAATATTTCGCTTAATACAATACATTTTCAATGTATCAAACCGTTGTGGGTCATTCCATAGAAATGTTAAAATCAGCCGAAGAAAGAAAAATACCGAAGTGAAAAAAGTATTAATAAATAAATAAATAAATAAAAATCATACAACACAAGAAGTTTAAAAAAAATTGAAAAAGAATTGTGAATCACTTTGTAGTGTGTTTACTGCTTGTTATTCGATGGTTACGTTAGTCACACCCCATCTTGAGTAAAAGTGATACTTAAAACTAAAAAAAATTAAGATTAAATAAATGTGTTTTATGTTTTTAAAAGTCAACTTTACACATTTTCCAAATATATCATTCAATTTTTAACACTTGCTTAACTTTGAGAAATTTTTGCCTCACAACATGAGCATTCATTTTTAGGGTTGCGAAAATGTTACGTTAGTCACGCTGCTATTTTGGTCGAAAAATATCTACTGTCAGTGATTTTGTTTTAAATTCTTAGCAGAAATGATACAAAGACACCATGTACATTGTAAATCCACCAGCATAACTAAAAAAAATTTATCTTTTAAGTTACAAGTAAAAACAGTTGCAAAATCAGCTCTGAATGTTATGTTAGTCACTTATGGAATGACCCTTGTGTTGTATTATTTCTATCCCAGATAATGGAATATCCGGTTTGTTCGATTTTTTTTCGTGGCAAAATGGCTATTCCATTAAGCGGACTTGTCTGTACTTAATTGGGAAATTATGTGACTTGTAACGAAGGGATTTTTAAAGAGAAATAACAACGGAAATTGTGCAATTTAGGGGACAAATAACAATTAGGGGAAGACCGCCTATATTGGACCACTGCTTAAATTGGACCTCGGGCCTAAAATCTAGTACAGAGATCTATGATACACTTTAACGGTAGAAATATAAAGTTTTAGGAATAAAATCAATGTGTATGAAGTTTCACCAGTCTGCGAACTTCGTAGCGTGAGTTACGGCATGATTTATGTTGAAAACGTGTAAAATCTTATTTTGCGGACTTGTACTTAGTAAGATAGTACTAAAACTTGTAAGCTGAGATAAACTGCTGTTATAGCATTATAATCTGTGTTTAATAAGGATTACATCTATGTATTTACATGCGCGATTGTGATATTTTTTGACAGAGAAATAAGCTGAAGAATAAAAAATGGCATGTTTTCCTTTATTGGACCGAAAAAATTTTCCTATATTGGACCAGTGGTCCAATTTAAGAATATGATTTTAAGCAAGACTTTTTGTTAAGTTTAACATAAAGTAAGTGACTCATCTGATTTAATAGCGTAGTTTAGATTATTTTAAGCATACTTTAACACCTATTCACGATATTCATTTTTTATCAAGCACATTTTCGAGTAGCAGCTAATTTTAAAAATGTATGTTTTTTTTTTCTCTTTTTCCATTAGACTGCAGTTTCAGGTTGTTAAACATAGCTATTAGTTTAAGTAAAATTTATGCTGGTTTATCGAAAAAGAAAATATGAAATTCTTCGATTTGTTCAAAAAGATTTTTAAAAGAAACAATTATAGGGTCAGGGGGAAAAACCACGGTAGTCCACTTTTTGTTGAATTTAAACTGATGCTACCACCTGTTAGAAAAATAAGTGTAATTTCGTTTAGTATATGCAATATTCGTGAAAAAACACTGTAGTCCATGTATTATTGTCATTTTAGAACAAGTATACTGGGGAAGTTTATGAGTTCGTAAAGTTTAAATTTCGTTTTTCTCAAAATCAATCAAACGTGACTACCGTGGTTTTTCCCCCTGACCCTTCAATTTATATGCTACTAAAATGTTCAACGTAGATGAAGCCGGTCTTTTCACAAACTAAAAGCCTCAAAATATATTGACGTAGAAAGGTAAACACCAGTTTGGAGCAGTAAGTATACATAAATGAGAGAACATCCAATGAGATCCATTTCCCAATATCGAAAAGGACTCTTATGAATAAACCGCAGTCAAGGCCAGGGCAAATGCTGTAAGTAGATTCTAAAGAACAGGAGTTTGGCCTGTTAATTGACATATGTTTAATGACATTGAATTGGCTGCATCAGAGTTAGCAGTAAGTTGTCTAGATAAAAATACTCAAAGTAAAGAGGCTACATAATCGGTGTAAGTTGTACTATTGTACACTATGCACAAGAATTAGCTATGATTTAAATTATTACAAGCTCTGCAGAATCAGCGGATAGTTCTCATTAAACAAATGCATAGCTCTCAATAGTGTAAGTTGTACTATTGTACACTATGTACAAGAATTAGCCACGACTTAATTAGTACAAGCTCTGCAGAATCAGCGGATAGTTCTCATCAAAGCATGATTGTCAACTCCAACTATGGTTTTGTAAAGCCCCGGCTTACATATCATCTTACCTAAAAAATAGAAAGAACAAAAAGGAAGGCTATCTCAGCAATCATTCTAACGCCGTATGAAAGAAGCATAGAACAGAAAAAGTCACAAGAAGAAGCAAGAAACAGCACAAAACAGTTATTGCAATATTCGCCATAGAAATAAAGTGCAAAACATGATTAAGTGTATGAAATGCCATCGGTGAGTTTATCAACACTGCCTAAGTGAGACCGAAGCAAAAGAAATTCTATTGCAAATCCTGGAAAAAAGCTATATAGTTCAAATATAAATTATTCTATGATTTCCTTGCACGGTCCAATTTAGGAAGCGCATGGTTCAATATAGGCGCATATATTCCTAAATTGGACTTTTGCAACTTTTTGTAAGATAATTTTTTAAAAAATAATTTCCATATTTTTAGAAAATATAAGCTCCTAGGGCGGTTCCTGATTAAATTTAGCTCACGATGCCCTATTTTGTATTTTTGTTTTGCTTCACATTGAGCGACACAGGCCTCCTGTTCTTAGGGGGTCCAATATAGGCGGTCTTCCCCTAATTACGTTTTCAAATTTGACACCGAGGGTGACATTTAATACATCAAGATTATAGAGATCGCTCAAAAAATAGAAAAAAATCGCTCAAGGGTTTTGTAGAAATCTGCTAAACTGAGAAAGCGAAAGATGTATCTTAAAAAAAAAAAAAGACCAGAAAAGTATTTTTTCAGTTTGAAGCTTGTTACTGCAAGATGTTAAGAAAATAATACTTAGATGTATCAGAAAATGCAATTTAGAACCCAGAATTTTAATGATTTTTTTAATAACTTCTTAAGCAAATATATTCACATTATATTTTGGGTTTGTAAATCTTTCCTCAAATTTAAAACGAGTTTATAAGATGAAATTGTTATTTTTGTTGAAGAACTTGCAGAGAAAAATGTTTCAAAACGTGGCCAGAATGAAAATATTCTAACCACGAAATAACGAGTGTTTGGTTACTTATGATAGCAAAAAAATCCCCACTAGTTTCCTAAACAAACATTTACTTTTTCACTTATAGCAGCAGATTTTGTTAAAAATTTATATATGTTTTCTGAATGAAAGTGGAGCGCGCGTGTGGAAACTAACACATATTTCCATTAAATACAAATATGCATTAAGATAGCTTTTAAAGTCTGCGAAACATTTCTAGTTAAAATTATTTTTAATGAAATATATTTGATAAAAAGCGTTGGAAATGGAAAACACAACTTTCTTAATGCGATTACATTTCTCGTTCTTACAACTGCAGTTTTTTCTAACAGAATTTTTTTACAAGAGCGTTCTTTTATAGCTTTTTAAAAAGAACTATTTATCCTTTTTTAGTAAAAAAAATTATTGCTTCACTATTTCGCAGATATTTATTAGGGATGCACCGATAAGCAAATTGGCCGATTACCGATTACCGATTAATCCGCTGTTGATAATCGGTCGATTAATCCGCTGAGCCGATTAATGATAAGGACAATTGTTTTTTTACTACCAATTTTACCATCACTGCTTTTTATCTCTTATTCCATTCCAAGTTTAGAAATAGTAAGCAATTTTTTTCTGGGAGAAGATTTTTTTTCCCATTTTCCTAGTTTTCACAGAATAATTTCAATATTTTATCAAATTTCTTAGAACCAATTTTCATATTAGTGTCAATAATATTATTAACACTTTGTTAGTTGTGTTAGTTGGAAATAAAAATTTATAAAAAAAAAGGAGGGGAGGGGGAGTGTGTGGTGAACACCCTGATTTAGGAATACTTTTAATTCATATATTTTAGTAATTAGTAGCACTGAATACTTTTATTCTTTGAAAATTAGAGGTTATCTGAAAGCACTGTGCTAAGGTGAAAACTATCGCCACATGAAAAATGTTGCATCATTGTCTATGTATATTTATTCCAGGTAGGAGAATTATTTAAAAAAAAACTGAGAATAATTTTTCTGTTAATAAAATTATTCATCATAGTTTCCTAGTGAAAGTATACTTTAAAGAATAATATCCGAAAAATATTTTTCAGCCGATTAATCGGCCCGATTTTGCCGATTATTAATAATCGGCAAAGTGGCTGATTATGGCCGATTAATCGGTATTGCCGATTAATCGGTGCATCCCTAATATTTATTACAGGCCACCTTGTCTAGTGGTCATGGAAGTCTGACTTTCTCCTGTCCTTGTCCTTTCTATGCGTGAATGTGTTGTTTTGCTGTTAATGGTTGCGTACCCTATATACGGGTCCCTATGGCAGGTGTGTAGTGATGTAAAATTCTTGGGAATTTATACCCGAGGAAATATTCCCTAATTCATATAAGTGCTCCAATAGTCGGCCAGTCTCCAGTAGTCGGCCACAATGACATAAAACTCCTCATAAATAGTACATTTTTAATTCAAAATCAGATATGGCGCATTCACACATTCATGTACCTATCCTCAATCATCAACCAGTGGCAGTTAAGTTTTGGGTACTTTTTTTGAATTAGTGATGAGTCATTTCATTTTGAATGGTGTGCCCGTCATCCAAGATTGCGATTCTGCTTATTTTTCAGCGAAGATGATTCTGTGGCCGACTGCTGGAGCATTTACTAGTGTTGACAACAGCTTGGATTTTAACATAATTTTTTTTCGTTTTTAATTTCTGAAACAAGTAGGTGATTCACTATCAGAAAGGTTCATTCTAAAGTTTTACCGTGTTTTTGTTGCTGTATTGATAGCTGAAAGTTCTAGGTTAGCCAAGATCAACAAACGATCTCTTAAATGGCCGACTACTGGTGCTTTTGCCCCATTAATCGAAAGTTAGAATGTATGACAGAAATAGTTGAAAAAGCAAATAATTGCTGAATAGTAGTCTAACATCATCATGATACGACTAAAAAAACTCAAAAACTTCTTTTCAAAAAATGAAAGTATGTATGAAGAAATAACAATTAGTGATAACTAAAATTCTTATACAACTAATGAAAGTTAAAAGGAACATAAAAGAACCAAATAATAACTCATAAAATTACATATTTCATCTGCAGCTTGCAGAGGCCGCTATTTATCTTACGACCGATTTTCGATACCTTCACAAAAATTATGCTTTAAAATCGGTACTTTCACAAAAATAAAGTAATGGAATCAGATCTTCTTAAAAATGTAATTGTGACATTCACAAAAGTAACGTTAAAAATTGATAGTTTTAAACCGAAATTTACTCTTAAAATAAAACGCTAAGGTGATTTACGTGAACACTCCATAAGTAATAACTTTATCGTAGCATTTTAACTAATTTTCAGCAGTTTTTCGCCAAAGTGCAATTACAAAATTTTAGTGCTATCTTTTAGCGTCAGTTTATGGGTTGCTATTTTTCTGATAATTTCCTGAATAGTATACAGGACAAAGACTAATGAGCTAAAACACAACGGTATTTTTCGTGCTCTTTATGTCCCCTCCCTTCCCCCTGCGAGAAAAATTGGTTTTTTAAATAGTCGAAGGCACTTTGTGAATTAAAATTTAAGTTTTTTTCCCCATAAATCAAAATGTCCATTAAAAAAATCAAAAATCTATGCCTGTGTGTGAAAGAGGGAGAGGAGTGGCGGGAGGAGGCTGGGACTTTTGCAATAATGGAATGTTGATGTAATTTTTCACAAAAATAGATAATAAGACAAAATTTTGCATTGGTCCAGCACAGCTTACAACGTCCAGCACACAACATCCAGCATCCAGCACACAACATCCAGTATCCAGCACACAACATCCAGCATCCAGCACACAACATCCAGCATCCAGCACACAATATCCAGCACACAACATCCAGTATCCGGCACACAACATCCAGTATCCAGCACACAACATCCAGTATCCAGCACACAACATCCAGCATCCAGCACACAACATCCAGCATCCAGCACACAACATCCAGCATCCAGCACACAACATCCAGTATCCAGCACACAACATCCAGCATCCAGCACACAACATCCAGTATCCAGCATACAACATCCAATATCCAGCACACAACATCCAGTATTCAGCACACAACAACCAGCATTGAGCTCTTGGCATTCATTTGAAATTTGACGACAGTTTGAATTCACGTTATTTCGCCAATATGATTGCTATAGGAAACACTTGTAGAAACTAGAAGGTTGTGTGCTGGATTCTAAAAGCGGGGGTTTGGGTGCTGAAAATTGTGTACTTGATGTTGGATTCTGGATGTTATGTGCTGGGTGCTGAAAGTTGTGCACTGGGTGTTGATAATGTTATGTGCCAGGGTGCTGATAATTATGTGCTGGGTGCTGGAAATTGCGTGTTGGAGGCTGGATGTTATGCACTGGGTACTGGAAATTGTGTGCTGGATGTTGGATGCTAGATATTGGATGTTATGTGGTGGATGCTGGATGTTTTCTTTTTGAGCAATATTGCAGTGGAAGTTTCACTCATGTAATTTTTGCGTACATAGATGTTTTTCTCAAGTAACTATACAGCTAACATGGCGGACTCAAAAACTGTTCGTGAGTAATCGCTTTTCATTGGTTGGAAAGCTTCAACTCTGCCTATTGCTTATTTGAAGAGACTTTTGTAGATTTCTGTGAAGTTCGCGAAAACTCTTCTCTAACCACCCTCGGACATAGAATAAATCTTATTGCTGTTCGTAATATTCCATCAGAGACTGAAAATCTATCTTCAAAGCTATTTAAAAAGCCTTAGCCTGTTTACAAGAGTCTTCACTATTTTACTCTATGTCTTGCTGTATATGTATCCCCATGTTGCGTATTAAAGTTGTTTTTTATGTTCAACTATCTGATCTTTGCTACATTCGATTTACACAAACTTTCAACAAAACACTTGTATATAATTTCTATTTTAAATCGAGTTGAACAACGTTTTTCTAATAGCTATTTTAGATTTGTAAGACCATTTGAAGAAAAAAAAGAGAAGGAGAAAAACTCGGACTTACTTAAAAGATAGAACACTTTTTAATTGACCTTCTCATAATAATTCTATTTTCCAATCTAGAAAATTTAAAATCTTCGAAAATTATAAATTTCAGTTTAAGATACTTCTATTATTTCTTCATTGTGTACCTTGACGTTCAAATTTATAACAATATATAATCCCTAATGTGATAAAAAAGAACAAATCATCTTGTTTCCAATTTTCATTCACTACATCTAGGCCCTCTGATCGGTGATTTATTTTCTATTACGTAACATTTTTCTTTAAAATAATTCTTGTCGGAGCGAAATGATTTTTTCGAGCTCCAAATTTCTGAATGGCTGCAATTTTTCAACGAAATTATATTTGCTATGATTAACAAAAAAGAAATTCATGGCAGGAATTATTGACAGTATTGTTAAGCAGAGATACTTTTACGTAACATACCATCTATCACTTTACCTTCAAACTTTGTCAAAGTTCATTTATTTTCTGCGTATTCTATAGACTGATTTAATAGCCCGCAGGGTACGCACAGTCTGCTGAAGAACTAATGATAGGTTTTCATATTATTTTTTGATAAATGAACACACATATTTCCGTCTTCTGTCCAGTAACCTTTTATTCTCTCACTAGTTTTAGTGATAAAATTACAGAATAGGTTTTATTGTAATGGTTAAAAATACACTTTTAGGAGGAATTCTCTTCAACACATAACAGATTAATACATTGGTGGACAAAATTACGAACTAGATTTTATTTTCCAAGTTTTAATCACATCATAACTCAATTTAGTATTACTTTGTTAAAATAAAGATTAATATCAATCAGACTTTATTGTAATGGTTGAAACACACAAACAAGGATGGCTTCACGTTAACACATTCCAGATTAATTAACGGGTAGATGAAATTATAGACTAAATGTTTTCAAATTTGTTTTAAACGCATCTTAACTTAATTTAGTATTACTTTGTTAAAATCAAGATTAAAAATTAGGTTTTATTGTAATGGTTGAAGCACACTAACGATGATGGATTCGTTTCAACACACTACAGATTGATACATTGGTGGACAATATTATAGACTATACATAGAAAGTATTGCGTACTATATTCTACTTTACTAAGGTCATTAAATCACAGAAAAAAAGGACCGTGCACAACGACATTTTTCTTTTTGAGTTCGTCTACTACATAATTTAGACTTTCTAGAAAAAATAACAGCTTTTTTTTCCCACTAGCAAACTATAGTAAAAAATAAAGAAACTGAAACCAAATAGGAAATTTTGACAAGACTCTTTCGTAATAACTTATACTACTCCTTAGGCTGTGGATAAAAAATTGCTTGCTGACAAAGCTTTTGATCAGTCATGCTGTCTTATTACAATAAAATCGCGATCTTGCAAAATTTGGCTATTCTACATAAAAAAGGGGGGAAGGGGCTAGTTGGTCAGCATAGCCATATTTTGAGCACCTACATCAGGACATTCAATCCATTTGTAATCATTTTGTTTTTTATTTATGGCTGTTACGGTTAAGCACCCCTCAAAGTGAACACAATTCACATATATACGCAGCGTCATTTGATATTAATCATCCCCTCTTTAGCGAAACCCTTTCACATGCTAATTATCTGAAGAGCATTATGTAGCAACCCGCATTTACAGTACTGTGTATTGTATTAGCATAATTAATATTTAATCGTTGTGTACCTAACACCTTATATTACGGATCTTCAATTTACTCCAGTGCTTTCTCATTATCAACAACTGTTTTGGTTTCTGTTGTCTGCTCTGTTGTCAAGCGATGTGAATGTACCCGCTTTGGAGCTTCCTCTATTGATTGCTTACCTGCTTTACCGTATTTCGTGCTGTCGCATTTAGATTCAAAATAACCCATCATACTCCACTTCAGTCTAAACTCTTTTTAACTCGCTTTTTTAGTCTATTCTAAAGTCATTGCTCTTTTAGCAAGATATTTATTTATTTAAACAGCATTGCAAATTACAGAAAAATTGAATAACAGTGGCAAATAACTAAATATTAAAATGGCAATTAAAACAAATTAAACATGTAAAAAATTGAAACATCTAGACTTTAAATTATAAAAGAGCATGTTGAAAGTATCTAAGTCGCGACATAGAGTGTTAAAAAGTTTGTAAAATCAAAAACTTAGTTAAATTTGGTATACTATTTTTAAAAGATGAGTGTCCCTAAGAATCCTATTTGGGACATAAATATAAAGATAAAATATGATACATTTGTAATGTAAAATTTAGAATTTATGTATAAAAATAAATAAAAAAACTAAATAAATAAAATCTAATGGTGGAAAATTGAGCACATTATGTCGTCTGTTACTTGCTAAAGTAACTGATGTATTTTAAAAACACGGCTCTGTGTCTATAACTCAATTCTATACATCACTATAGGGTGGAGTTGAGAAGAATGTGATTTGTGCAGGAAAAAATTGCGGAAACATATGTCTACCTTGTCCAATACCAGATGCAGCAGAATAGAATCATATAAGAGTGTAAAGCTGCAGCCAATGGGCTGCAGCTTTACACTCTGTAGACAGCTGTCGCAGTTGTGAGGATACCCCATGACAAAAGGGGCCCCGAAGGGCATTCAAAAACGCCAACAATAAACGATTTACACAATTCTGTGACAGGTAAAGGGGCTCCCAAAAATACATTGAGACGAGCCCTAAACCATTAAATCCGACACTACCTGCTGCATCTACTGAACAAGATAGAGATAATTTTTTACATTTATATTGGTATAAATATAAATGCATCTGTCGCATTCCTCTTAACAGTTTTCTATCAATGAGCGATATCTTTATTTTAAAGATTTATTCGTCTCGGTGATATAAGAATATTTTAATGATATTTTCTACCCTATCTTTTCATTTTTTAAAATTTTTTTTAAAGGAAACTTGTTTATAAATCATAAATTTACAGTTAATTTAGAGTTTCAGTTTAAATTTCTGATAAACAAATATTTTGTAAGACAATTTGTAAGCTTTAATGAATAAAGATCGAATTTTTATAGAAAAACAGAAACATTTAATCCAACCGATCTTGTGATCAAGTAGGTAAAAACGTTTATTTATATTACAATGAGTACTATGGCTTCCTGTTATTTCAATTTTAAAATGTTTGGGGCTCTTTTTACATTTAAAACGTTATTTTATTCAAAGCAACAATTGATATTAAAAAAAAAAGTGCTCCCTTTGAACTAGTGGGGAAAAAGTTTTTGATGTCAACGACTTACATGTAATGAAAAATAAAATTTCTCTTTCTCTTTTTACTCTTCATAAAAACTATTTAAATAAAGGTTTTGTTTAAGCTTCTTATTTTACGATGAAGAAAAAGGATTCGTTTCTTCGGATCAAATAATAGTGCTTTTTAAAATTCATTAGTGCATTTTACATACGAAATTAAGAACAAAAACTCCAGTTTTTGTGCTACTTTTGCTTTGTCTCTTACTTCTGTTAGCTGGTGAAAAAGTTTTTGAAATGAAGTACATTTTTTTTGAGAAGCAGCAATGAAATGTTTCTTTCAACCATTAGAAGCAGTAGTTGTGCAGTTTTTTCATAAAAAATAAAAAAACCCTTGAGTGTGTGCACACACATATGCGATATAAAAACCTCTTCCTAAAGAAATAGTTATGATTTAAGTATAAACAGTTCACAAAAGATATTTGAAGTTTATAGATTCTTTTATAACGAATTTGGTTTCCTTGCTCGTGGTTTCACTAAAATAAAAAACAACTATCCGTTTTGACAAACAGTTTGTTGGGTTTTCCTTCTCTAGGATTTGAATTTGAATTCAATTAATTTTAAATTTAAAGAAAATTATTTTAAAATAGAAATATGAAAATCATAAGTGATATTGTACAGGATTGCTTTCGAGAATATTTTAAGGTGTAAATGAATAATAATATGCGTGCAGTAAATAACATCGGTAAATAGTAATATAATTTGACTTTTAAATATCATGCTTATTTTTAAGAGGAAAAACTTTAGTGTCGTGTCTCTATGAATCTTTCCGTCTGAAAAAAAAAGTCGCTTTCCTTTGTTGTAAATGTAATGAATAAATGAAGCAATGTGTTAAGATATAAAAAAGTTATTTAGAGTAGGAAATGTGTTCTTTATTAATGTAGCTTTTTTCTGAAGAAATATACGAGTATTTTCTTAAATGTCATCCATTCCTGTATAATAACAAAATTTAATTATTAGAACAAAAAATAAATAAATAAATAAATAAAAAGACTAAGAAGAAAGATAGGAGTAAGAAAAAGTAAGAATGTTTGCATGTCGAATAATTAGCCAAAAGGATGGTGTAACAAATATCTCTGCATGAAAGAAAAAAAAAAAAAACGTAAACGTAGTAAAAACATATTTTGTACGATTTTCTTTATTGCAAAAGTTTTTCCTTGGTTCATGAACTCATAACCAGCTATAGTGAAAAATTATATATGTAGTGTCTATGGAAACAGTTGGATCAGCGCCTACTCATCTTTTGTTAGAAATAAAGACCTGGTATTGCACATGATTCCGGTCAAACCTGTCACAAGAATTTTTGGAAATTTTTTGATTTTGAGAATTTTTGGGCTCAATATTTCACCAAACTTTCGCTGGTCGTTTTCAGAAACATTCAGTTTTGAATTTTTTTTTTGTTTTGGCCAAGTTTCAAAGGTCATTGTTATTGATGTTAAGTGTGCAGAATGAACAATATGAGTATCAATTTTTGAAAATTACTACGCAGGTAAAATTTTTTCCTGCTTGAAAGAGACTCTACATGCGTTTCTACATTGTAGAAATATTACCAAATAGGGGGAGCGTTAAAATCAGAGTAAATATTTCAACATTTCACTCTCGCCCTACTTTCCCCTACTATTAATTATTTAGGTGTAAAATAACTATTTGGCATTTAAATAAAGTCATTGGTCCAATTATTCTGACTGGCTTTCAATACCGACTGTAAGAGCGCTTTTTCCACTTAACGACACGGTAACGACTAAAATCGTCCAGTAATACTAAGTATGGTATACCTGTCGTCTATTTCCACTAATTTTTCCATTCAACGATATAGTTTCCCCAAACTGGAAAGTTTCCACCGCACTTTATTTCGAGACAGCAGTCTGCTCGCACGTATCATTATAGCTCCTCAATTTAACAGACTACGACTGTTACATTTATCTTAACTTCGCAGAAAAAGAAAGCAAAGAGAATATTGGATGCACGATATTTACAACTTTATTGCATTCATATCTTTATTCACCTACTAAGAACGAAACGCATTCTATCAGAATGAAAATCTAAGCTTTTCTATTGCATTAAAGATCGTCTGAGCTATAACAACGAACCAAAAATTAAATGAAATAAAATTATTTTATTGCTACATTTTTTATGCATCGTTTACAAAATTTAGCTTATATTTTATTAATACAGCAGTAAGTTACTAAAGCAGTAAGTTACCGCCCCTAAGCCAGAGCTAAGCAGAATTATGCAATACACCGCCAACTCGGTTATTTCATCCAAGGACTGCAGTTTCGTGCTTATTGGCATTCGCCAGCCTGGACTTAAACTTACGAGTTGTACCGTACCACTGTGCGGTCACTCGCTGGGTGTCCGAATTTTACATTAGCAACCAGTTTTTTTCTTGGCTATCAAGAGGATTCTACCTCGGTTACTTCCTATTCCCGACTGACGAGTGCCAATAGGCATAGAACTGCAGTCCTTGGATGGAATTACCGAATTGGCTGTGTATTGCATAATACAGAGCCGCCTAATTTGAATGCCATTTCTATAGGTTGCTCCTTCGAAGAAAGTTAACAGATGACTGATTGTTGTCCTGATTTAAAAGGCAGGATGGATGCCATCCGACATGAATGGTCCGATAAACGATATCGTTCGAACGGAGATATGACAATCGTTCTTGAATTGAGAGGAGGAAAAGCGCATAGCATATAGTAATGCATTTTGCGTACGTCAATATCGGGTATAATCGTATACGATTTATCGCTGTCGCGTCGGTAAGTGAAAAAGTGCTCTAAGAATTCCAAATTCTGAGAGTGCCCTCCCTGTAATCTCTGTTCACTTCAGTTCGAAAAACGGTAAAAATTAATTTGTAGAGGCAAAGCTGTTCGCGGAGGCTAATCTCAATTCACAATGGAAAAAGAAAAAGTTATTTAATCAAATGCACCCTTGCAAGGAAAGTGACACAAGTCAAAAAATCCTAATTTTCTGATTTTTGTATGAAGCAAATGAAAACACTATGTTCTTTTATGTATAAAAGTTCCACAACTGAAATTTTGATAGTTTCGATAGGTAACGCTAATAGTGACACAAGTCAAATTAAAATTTAAATACATAAATATATAGCATAGGAAAAACGAAAAAAGTAGTACTATACAGAAATCTGAAGTTGTTTATAAATATATTTCTTTAAAAAATATCAATAAATTTTCTTGTAAAAGACTAGCAATAACTGAACAGTAAGAAACCAGTAGTTTTCTTTTTACTCTGCTATAAAATTAGCCAATTCCGACTTGTGTCACTTTTCTTGCAAGGATGCGAAATGCACTGGAAAAGGAATTGCATTTAATGAATAAAAAACAAAACATTTATATTAAGGTAAATATTTCATTGATTCTAGGAAGTAACGATCACTCCCCAATCGTAAATAAAATTATTTCAATTAACATCATATTAGTGTCGCTGTCAAATACTTCATAGAAAAGAAATCGAAGTTGATAGATTTCAAGTTGGGGGAATCTCCAAACAAATGTGCCGGAACTCGGCACACATCATAACTTCAAAAGGAAATCTAATGCTTATCTTTTAATGTTAATGGAATCGCTGCCCTGGAGAGATGTTGCAGCTAGATCAAAGCGAAGAAGGAATAGTGCAGCTGCCTCGATGGAAGTGAAAAGAAATGGAAGAAAGCATATGTGCAGTTTTGATGCGTCTACAACATCAAGCAATTTTAAATCGCAACATAATGCTACTATATATTCGAGAAGGATTTTTATATTCCAGAATATTTTCTGACGAAGTTATAATAGCAACCGGCACAGAACATAGAACAAGAAAAATGACAATAAAAAAATAAGAAAAAAGCAAATTGCTTTTGACAAATTGAAGTTTTCACACAGTGCAAAAAATAAACTGTTGATTTCACGTTATAATACTGGCAGCAGAGATTCCAGAGATTAAAGCTAAAAGCACAATAATACACAATAAACTAGCTATTTTAGTTTATTATTGTAAAACTGGCGATTTTACAGTTTATAATTGTAAAACTAGCAATTTTATAGTTAATTATTGTAAAACTAGAAATTTCAGTTTATTACTGTAAAATTAGCTATTTTACAGTTTATTACGATTAAATTACCCGTATTATACTGTAAAAAAACAGTATAATACTGGCAGCAGAGGTTCCAGTTTAAAACTGTAAAATGCACAGTAATAAGCTGCAAAACTAGCGATTTTGCGAGTACTGTAAAATTAGCAATTTTTATATATTATTACCGTAAAATTACTATAAAATCGATCAATTTACAGTAATAAACTAGAAACTGTATCATACTGTAAAAACAACATTTATTTGTTACACTGCAGAGGCCTTTCTCAAATCACAAAGAAAAGGCAAAGTTATTTAATCAAATACATTAGGAAAGAATATATTTCATTTATAAATAAAAAAACAAAACATTTATTTTAAACTAAATCCTTCATTCATTGCTAGGGAGTAGCGATCATCCCCACTTTTAAATAAAATTATTTCAGTTAACAAAACGCTTACTATTCTAATTAACTTCATATTAGTGTCATTTCGCTGTCAAATACTTTATGAGAAAAGAAAAGAATTCATCGAAATTGATTGATTTCAAGTCGGGAGAATCTCCAAACAAATAAGCCGGAACTCGGCACACATCATAACTTCAAAAGGAAATCCAGTGCTTATCTTTTAATGTTAATGGAATCGCTGCCCTGGAGAGATGTTGCAGAGATCAAAGGGAAGAAGGAATAACGCAGCTGCCTCAATGGAAGTGAAAAGAAATGGAAGTAAGCATATGTGCAGTTTTGATGTGTCTACAAAATCAGGCATTTTAAAGTGAAACATAATGCTAGTATAGAGTTGAGAAGGAGTTTTTATTTTCAAGAATATTTTCTAACGAAGTTGTAATAGATACTGGCACAGAACCTGCGGGAAGAACAAGAAGTTCTGTCAAGAACTAAACGAGCCTACTTTCCCGTACGTCGACATCGGCATTGTAACATCTGATCAATATTCTTTTGAATATCTGAAACTGAAAATTATGTCTAACATACCTTTATAGCATTTAAAGCTGATTTCTAAAAGCAAAATATACCCCTCTCATCAGATGAAATGGACACGTAAAAATTAAATAAACGAGTAAATAAAGTTTTGTCGCACCTTTTAACCCTTAACTTCGCAATTTTTTAAATTTTGATGAAAAAATTGTATCAGCTAGTTCTCAAGTAATAATAAAGAGAAGAAATATATATTTTTTAAATAAGCAGTTTTAAAATGACTTTCAATCATTTTTTTGTTTGCGACAATGTAAAAGTAAAATCAAATTTCTTAAAAACTTTTTCCCATAGAAAATTAAATTTACTTTTAAATGAACGTAAAATGTTTAAATTTCTTACCTGGTAATTTATTTCGTCAATGAACAAGAGGAAGTATAAACTAGAATGGATTCTTTTTATAGCAAAGACACAGTTCTTGAGGCATCAAATGTTTTTATAATTATTGGGATTTCTGGGGAAAATGTGCTGTCAACTAGTGACGAAATTAGCATGTATTTCGCTGCAGTAATCTTTTTTTTCCTCAGATAAGTGATTTGTAGGTAATTTAAAAAAAATTGAGTCTTTTAAATTAAAATAAATCATATGTTGCAGAAATGTAACAGTGGGAAGTTAAGGGTTAAAGAATGTAACTGTTACAGTTCTTCTGTAGAAGAAATTCCACAATCGTTTTCAAAAGAAAAAAAAATAATACATAAAATAAAAGAACATCAAAACACATTTTATCAAAGAAAGAAAAAAAAAACCTCGTTCGTTAATAAAATGTCTCGAATTTTATTTTTAATCCGTTGCCAGTTGTTAAATATAAATAAAGAGAATGCTCTCGTGAATGAAAAATTTTTGTAAACAAAAAAAAATCGTCTGCCAAAAAAAAAAATAAAAAAATAAATTAAACGAAAAAATAATAATAAATAAATAAACAAAAAATCGTCTGCCCAGTCAGTCATTTTTTTCTGTGCCTGCATTTCCGCCATGTTTGCGGTGTCGGAGTCGGAATCAGAGTCCTCACAGAAGATTTTTCAGAAAAGTACTTTACATACATTTTTTATCAAAACCATTTTCTTACAAAGTTAGTTTGAAGGAAATCCGCCTTTAAGTTCAGAATCAACATTCAATTTAAATTTCCCAGTAGGAGCTCATGTTAAAAAATTTTCTGAACGGTTCATCATTGAACGAAAAATGGTTCAAATTGAAAAGTGAAATATGGGAATGAGTCTCTCCGAGATCTTTCGAACGAAAAAAAGTTTATTGAATTCGGACGGTTCACTTAAAAGTTATTAGTTGGGGAAAGGTTGCTTGAACGGTTCAATGTTAAACGAAAAAAAATGTTCAAATCGAAAATTTAAAACGGGAATGAAGTATTCTTGATAAGATCTTTCGAACAAAAAAAGTTTATTCAATTCGGACGGTTCACTTAAAAGTTATTAGGTGGGGAAAGGTTGCTTGAACGGTTCAATGTTGAACCAAAAATGTTCAAATTTAAAATTTAAATACGGTAATGAAGTATCCTTGCCGAGATCTTTCGAACAAAAAAAAAGTTTGTTTAAATCGGACTGTTCACTCAAAAGTTATTAGGGGTGACAGCTTGTTTGAACGGTTCAATGTTGAACGAAAAATTGTTCAAATCGAAAATGTAGATACGGGAATGAAGTATCCTTGAAAAGATCTTTCGAACAAAAAAAAGTTTGTTCAAATCGGACTGTTAACTAAAAAGTTAGTATCGCGGGACAGGTTGTTTGAACGGCTCAAAGTTGAACCAAAAATTGTTCAAATCGAAAAATCAAATATGGGAATGAGCTGTACTCGCCGAGATCTTTCGAACAAAAAAAAAGTTTATTCCATTCGGACGGTTCACTCAAAAGTTATTAGGTGGGGAAAGGTTGCTTGAACGGTTCAATGTTGAACCAAAAATGTTCAAATTGAAAATTTAAATACGGTAATAAAGTATCCTTGCCGAGATGTTTCGAACAAAAAAAAGTTTGTTTAAATCGGACTGTTCATTCAAAAGTTAGCATCGCGGGACAGGTTGTTTGAACGGTTCAAAGTTGAACCAAAAATTGTTCAAATCGAAAAATCAAAGTATCGAGCTGTACTCGCCGAGATCTTTCCAATAAAAAAAGTTTGTCCGAATCGGAATGTTCATTCAAAAGTTATTAGGGAGGGACAGACAGACAGACCGACCGACCGACCGACACACAAATTCCCCATCTCAATACCCTACTTTAAATTTTTAATTTTTCGATATTTATTTCATTATTATTATTTTTTTTTTTTTTGACTTTGTTTTGGACTTGGCGATATTTTTTGGACTTGGCGATATTTTTTAGATGCATTAAGCCACTTTTAATACTTTTTTCGTCTCTCTTATTTTCAACGGGAAAGTAGGCTAAAAACGACCATAAAAGATAAATAAAAAGTTGAAGTTCTTTCGACAAATTGAACTTTTCACACACTGCGAAGAATGAACTCTTATTTTTACAGTATAATACTGCAGCAGAGATTCTAGTTTAAAACTGTAAAAGCACAGTAATGAACTTCAATACTAGCTATTTCATGGGTGCCCATCCTCCCCAAGCTCAATGGCGCAAATCCCCCCCCCCCCAAATTTTTCACAACATTATTGTGCTTTTTATTTTTGGCCCTCTTCTTTATTTTATTTTTTTTAATATCATTTATTTATTTTTTAAATATTATTTATTCATTTTTAAATATTATTTATTCATTTTTAAATATTTTTATTTATTTTTTTTAAAATAAAACTTTTTTTTTAATTCATATTATTAATTTTTTAAAAGTACTAATTAGTGCAGAATGGAATCACGTTTTTCCTTTCCATATATTCCAAGCACATACACATACATAGAAAATAAATAATTAAAAAAATAATAATACAGAAATAATTTAAATTTAAAAAAATAATTGAATAATTTTTATTTAAAAAAGTTCATACATAATTTAAATTAAAAAAAAGTTGAATAATTTTTATTTAAAAAAGTTCGTAAATAATTTAAATTAAAAAACCTAATTAATAAATAATTCAAATAAATAAATAAATTAGCTTTAAAAAATCCCTCCCCGCCAAAAATGTTGATGGCACAACTTGCTCCATCATCCCCCCTGTGGGCACCCCTGAGCTATTTTACAGTTTACTAATGTAAAACTAGCAATTTTACACTTTATTACTGTAAAATTAGAAATTTTACAATTTATTACTAAAAAATTAGCTGTATTCTGTAAGAAAAACAGTATATCCCTGTCAGTAGAGTTTCCAGTTTAAAACTGCAAAATGCACAGCAATAAACTGTTAACTTGCAATTTTGCAGTTTATTACTATTAATTTCCAGTTTAAAAGTGTAAAATGCACATCAATAAACTGTTAATTAGCAATTTGGTAGTTTATTACTGTAAAATTACTATAAAACTAGCTGTATTAAACTGTAAAAACCGCATCTATTTTTGCAGTGTAGGGAAAATGTCTGTCGTTGATTTTGCCCTTTATTTTCCCGATACTTGTGGGACAGCGGCGGAGGGGGGGGGGCTGAACAATTCCTTAATTATTATTTTAAAAAAACTTCATTGGAATGAAAAGAAAGCGAATAGAACTCCCAACAGATTCGAATTGTTGGAATTGATATTTTAATACCGCGTGGGTAGTATCTGCAGAAATGAGTTTTTTAAATCTTTGAAGAAACGCGTTTTAAATGCCAACAACAATAAGGAAATATTGGAATTGGGCGTTTTTTGCGCCTTATTTGCAGCGGAATCTAGTAAATGAGCTTATACAATAAAACTTAAGTTCAATAGATGGCGGAAAAAAAGAAAGAAAGAAAGGAAAAAAAAGAGAGGAAGAAGAAGAATTTGCATTGGCAGAATAGTAATCAAATCTGCGTGAAAAAGAGTTTGCTTTAAAAATTTTTATTCCCATCCATAAAAAAAATAATAATTAATAATAATAACAATAAAGCAAGATAAAAAGAGAGAAAAATCCCCTTCAGTATCTTCACCAAAACTATCGTGAAACTAAAAAATAATAATATTAATAAAAAAAAAAGACCATTAAAATCTAGACAGTTTTGCTGAATTTATAATATTTGAAACAAATAAAAAGCACTAGTTTTCATCAAGCAAAGAAGCAATGACATTGAACATTTGCAAGGTTCCTCACGAATGCTCCTCAACCCCTCAAACCGGTGACACGTCTCCCACTATCGTTATTGGAATAAGGAAGATCGGATTCGAAAGAAGAAGAGACAAATCCAAGCACGCGGAAAGAATAAAGAACTTTTTAACTTCTCAAAGTTGTGCTCTGTCTGTTCTGAAATTGGAAGAAAAAAAAAAAAAAAAAAACTTGGCATCTTCTCGTTTGAAATTGGAAACACAATGCTTTTGAAGTAGGAAAGAAAGTAACGTTTTATTTTTTATTTCCTCATATCGTCATCGAAATTTCAACTTCGTCATGAATTTTTTTTTTTACATTTGCCGGAAATGATATATTGTAAAATGGTTAAGCAGATACAGAGGGGAATTTTATCTTGAAATATCAATAAATAAAATGGTAAAGAGAAAAATCAATAAATGTATGCTAATTACAGCCGAGTTTGCTTATAACGAGCTCTGCTTAAACGAGAACGCGTATGTAACGAGGGAATGAGACATAGCTGGTTCACTGTAAAAAAGAGATGTTGTTTTTACAGTATAATGCAGCTAATTTTACAGCAATAAACTGTAAAATTGCTAACTTTACAGTAATTAACTGTACAATTGCTAGTTTCAGTTTATTACAGTGCATTTTACAGTTATGAACTGGAACCTCTGCTGCCAGGATTATACTGTTGTTTTTACAGCATAATACAGCTAATTTTATGGTAAAATTGCTAATTTTGCAGTAATAAATTGTAAGATGGCGAGTTTTACGGTAATGAACTGTAAAATAGCTAGTTTTACGATTTATTACTGCGCTTCTACAGTTTTAAATTGCAACCTCTGCTGCCAGTATTACAATGCAAAAACAACAGCTTTTTTAAAAAGTATTGGTACAATGCTAACGCTAAGTCCATGGAAGCTTAACTCGCATTTAAAGAGCAAATCCCAGTTATGATGAAGAATGTTCCTGTTGTTCATTAAGTTTTTATCGACTTTCTCCTGTTCAGTCCAACTAATCATTTTTAGAAGTTTTTTTTTTCCACATTCTGAAGTTAACTGAAAGCTAGTGATAACTCACAAATCCTACGAAAAAGTAATTACTCTTATTTTGTGGAAAACATTACCTCAGAGGATATTGCGGCTAAAATTCAAGCAGAAGTACATAATTAAAGCAATGAAATATAAGAGAACAAGTACAAATTTGAGAACAAGAAAGATAAAAATGTTCGTGTTATTGCTTTTCATTTATATACTCTATTATATCAAACACCAATAGAATATATCTTAATATATAAAAATTACGTGTCCCTGTGTTTGTGGCTAATGAACTCCTCAGCTACTGAACCGATTTTAACCAAATTTTACACGCAGTTTCAGTTTGGTCCAACTTAAATGATAGGATAGTTTTTATCTCAATTTAGGACCGCAATATATTTTTTATTGCAAATTATCTATTTAGCTACCAGCTTTTCTGTATTCTTGGCTAAGCCTTTTTACTAAGCCTTTTTTGACACCTCCATGGCTGAGCGACGTAAAGCACTCGTGCTGGCAGCTTCCGGAGCGCAGTAAACAGGTTGTAATTTAGCGGTGCGGTTGAGTGTTATTTGACTTTTTTGTGAAGTAAATTATAAACAAACGCGTTACTTCCCTTGAAATTTATATGTGATAAGCTGTCAGAAACGATTGTCACTTAAGAGTTTTTACGCCTCTGAGGCTGAGAGGTGGAAAGCGCTTGGTGGGATAGCTCCTGGACTGCATTTAAGTGGCTGTTCTTCTTACTACTATTATATATACAAAAGTTTGTTTGGATGGAGCAGTCAGTTCATAAGCAGTCCGAAAAAAATATCTTTTTAACTTAGCCTTTTTTGAGCCTCTGTCGCCGGGCGACATAAAGCACATGTTCTGATGGCTTCTGGAGCGCAGTAAAATAGGTTGTAAATACAGAAGCAATAATGGATGATTAATGTAAGTACTTAATTTTTTTTTTGTATTTTCTAATAAAAAAAACTTAATAAATTCAAAAATTTGCTTATTTATTGCCTTTAAGGCGGTATAGAGTTCGCCGGGTCAGCTAGTTGAATATAAAATTAAATTTCATTGATCATATATATTTTGCGAGAAAGGTTTTCTTTAAAACCCTCTCCGAAACATAAGTATAGTCACGGCCGTGACAGGGAATGTGTGTATTATTTTTTTTCTGATATTTTCATGAACCCGTTTTTTACGAGCACTCGGTTATAATGACAAATGTTATTGCTAGATTATTAGTTATAAGATTTATCCTTCACGCCTGTTATAAGCGAGTTTGACTGTAATTTTAAGATAAAAACGATTTTATTTTTTGGCGTGCTAATCATTATTGCGAACGAATGAAACCTTGGGGGCAAGAAGGATACATCACCACTTTTTGTCGATTTTGTTTTTTATATTGAAATATATGAAGAAAATATTATCTTTAGTTATGTACAAAGAGAGACATTTCTAATCAACAATTCTTCAGATATTAAGCTGCAGCAGGCTACGTTTAAGGAGAAAGAGAAGAAAAACATCACTCATTTCTGGCATTATTTTGTAACTAGTTTTACTTATCTAAAGACGGCATCATTCACCCGCGTGCGATGGTACACGTAACTGAGTATGGCGTTGGCAAAAGAACTTGTCTGAAGAGTATTGCTTCTTTATTAGAAGCAATATATATTATTATTATTGTTACTGTTAATTGGAATTATTATTTTTATCTAATCTTCAGTTTGGAATAATACATGTATTAGGAACAAGAACAGAACAGCTGTAATGTGTGTAATAATTACACATGGGGGTCATCTACAAATGATGTCACACTTCGAAAGAAACAGAAATGGTTCGTGGAATTGTGAGTTAGTGACAAACGGAAAGAAAGGGTAAGAAGAAGTGTGGCATCACGCATTTTCTTTAAATAAAAATATGCTAATTTCAGTTTGAAACAATTTAACCAAAATGCTTAAAATTAAAAAGGGAGCGATTCCATACCAAATCACCGAATGGGGGTCGCACGACCGACTCGGATTTTTTTTTAATTTGGTACACAGATTGATGGTATAGAGGTATGAAAAAGCCCAAAAGGAAAGTTACCTACTCCACTTATTTTCTGAGATACATGCCGTCAAAGTTTGTCCGCCACGTCAAAATACTAAAAAAGTGATATTATTTAATCATTTTTTACAAAAAATCGTACTCATGCAAAATAAAAGTGTTAGATATCTATGGAAACTAGTTACTCCAGGCATTCTGAAAAAAAATACTAGAACGTTCATAATGAAAATTGCCAAGGTACAGGGCTCTTTGAAGTTGTCACCACAAAAACTTGATTTTGCAGATTTTGCTAAAATTCAGGCATTTATTACAAAAAAAGGCAAACAAAACCAAAGGTTTTCTCACTTTCTGGTAGTGTACAGGTCCTCCCTGTAAATTGCTACGCAATAAATTTTTTGGGTTTCTCACTCCTTCTTGGAAATATTTTAGCTTAAAAATAAGCCATAAGGCAAAAAATGCGTTTTTGGCCATCTTGGCAGCCATTTTTCTCATAAAGGGGGAGCAGTAGAAACTTTAATTTTTTTTTAAAACAAGCCACTGATATGTTAGCTATTCACAGGAAAAGAGTTTACTTTTGGTTATTTCTCCCATTAAGAGATATCCTGCTGACAGTATATGCATGTTTTTCGCGACGACTATATGCTTTTGTTCCCCCTCTCATGGACTTAAAATTAATTAAACCAAAAAATAATTATATATTTATTATTAGCTGTATTATCTACTCAATATGTCATGAAATTTAATTTATTAAATCAATGAACAATAAATTAGATAATTGATGAAAACAAGAAAAAGTATTTCTCTGGATGCCTGAGCATTATGCATTCATAATTATAAAACACTAAATACTTTCTTGAGAAATTAATTAACATAAATGAGCTCTAAATAGTTATATTATAAGCAATACCCAATCTTGTGATTGGGATAGTCCTGTTTTTAATTGAAGAATTTCTTGAATATCACATGAATATCAGGAAAATAAATGAGGTCTTTTCGTTTGATGTAGGATACTTTATGACAAATTTCATTTGATGGGCTACTAACTGAGCATGGTGATAAAGAGCTATTAATTTCAGCATCGAATTCCATTTTACCTTATTAACAGTTAAATATTTATAAAATAATTAAATAAATAATTTAATATAAAGCCATGCTTGAAGAATTAAAATTAGTGCAACTAATTTATTCCCATACTGATCTTTACAAAACTGACATGTGTTGAGCACTGATTAGAACTGACAAGAATAAGTTTACTCACTAAAATATTAGTTCACAGATACTATAAAGCATACATTCTATTTTCCACAAAATAATACTGCAACAAAGAACAAGGGTTTAAAGGGGTAGGTACTAAAGAATTTCTTGAAAAATCAATTAAAATAAAGGAGCTTCGAATATTTATCTCATAGGCAATACCCAATCTTGTGATTGGATGTTCCTGATTGATGGCTATAAACAGGAGGATACCCTTGTTCTTTGTTGCAGTATTATTTTGTGGAAAATAGAATGTATGCTTTATAGTATCTGTGAACTAATATTTTAGTGAGTAAACTTTTTCTTGTCAGTTCTTATCAGTGCTCAACGCATGTCAATTTTGTAAAGATCAGTATGGGAATAAATTAGTTGCACTAATTTTAATTCTTCAAGCATGGCTTTATATTAAATTATTTATTTAATTATTTTGTAAATATTTAACTGTTAATAAAGTAAAATGGAATTCGATGCTGAAATTAATAGCTCTTTATCACCATGCTCAGTTAGTAGCCCATCAAATGAAATTTGTCATAAAATATCCTACATCAAACGAAAAGACCTCATTTATTTTCCTGATATTCATGTGATATTCAAGAAATTCTTCAATTAAAAACCGGAGTATCCCAATCACAAGATTGGGTATTGCTTATAATATAACTATTTAGAGCTCATTTATGTAAATTAATTTCTCAAGAAAGTATTTAGTGCTTTATAATTATGAATGCATAATGCTCAGGCATCAGAGAATTACTTTTTCTTTTTTTCATCAATTATCTAATTTATTGTTCAATGATTTAATAAATTAAATTTCATGACATATTGGGTAGATAATACAGCTAATAATAAATATATCATTATTTTTTGGTTTAATTAATTTTAAGTCCATGAGAGGGGGAACAAAAGCATATGGTCGTCGCGAAAAACATGCATATACTGTCAGCAGGATATCTCTTAATGGGAGAAATAACCAAAAGTAAACTCTTTTCCTGTGAATAGCTAACATATCAGTGGCTTGTTTAAAAAAAAATTAAAGTTTCTACTGCTCCCCCTTTATGAGAAAAATGGCTGCCAAGATGACCAAAAACGCATTTTTTGCCTTACGGCTTATCTTTAAGCTAAAATATTTCCAAGAAGGAGTGAGAAACCCAAAAAATTTATTACGTAGCAATTTACAGGGAGGACTTGTACACTACCAGAAAGTGAGAAAACCTTTGGTTTTGTTTGCCTTTTTTTGTAATAAATGCCTGAATTTTAGCAAAATCTGCAAAATCAAGTTTTTGTGGTGACAACTTCAAAGAGCCCTGTACCTTGGCAATTTTCATTATGAACGTTCTAGTATTTTTTTTCAGAATGCCTGGAGTAACTAGTTTCCATAGATATCTAACACTTTTATTTTGCATGAGTGCGATTTTTTATAAAAAATGATTAAATAACATCACTTTTTTAGTATTTTGACGTGGTGGACAAACTTTGAGGGCATGTATCTCAGAAAATAAGTGGAGCAGGTAACTTTTCTTTTGGGCTTTTTCATACCTCTATACCATCAATCTGTGTACCAAATTAAAAAAAAATCCGAGTCGGTCGTGCGACCAACTTTTTTTTTTTTCGGTGATTTGGTATGGAATCGCTCAAGGATATTTGCATACATTTATACTGCTTTTTTTCGACAAACTAAGAAATGCTTCATTTAGGAATAAAAAAATGTTTTTCAAGAAGGGCTGGGCTCTTTTCATTATTGTTTATACTCGAAAATATTTTTTCATCAGTTTATTTTTCACATAAACAGACTTAATGACGAGACTTCAATAAAGGAAAGAAAACATATTTGCTTTTTCTTTTCGTATTAGTTTATTGCCTAGATTTTTCTGTTCATTCTTCTTTCATGCACATTTTAATGCTTCAAAAAGCTGAACGGTTATTGCTTTGCATTTTGTTTTTTTTATCATGTTGTGAGATGCTAAAAAAACTAGATTTTAAGATTTTATTGCTTTTTTAAATTTTATAATATTTTTGCTACGCATAAAAAATTTTACCAAAAAAATGCTTATGCTTTTACCTTTTTCACTTTTTTCATTCAGTTTTTAATCATTATTATTATTTCTGCTATTGAAAACCATTGCTCTGATTTTTTCGACGAGACTGAAAACGATGCGTCGCTCTTCTGTTAGATGTGCTAAAAGTGATAAATATTTTTTAGCATATTTTTAAATTTTGATTTAACGGATAAGACAACACTATACTTCGCAGCAGTTTAACTTGGCAGTGACTTCACTACGGGCGGAGCCAACAGCGTGACGTTAGCCTATGAAAAACGAGCTAGATAAAACGTCACAGCCTACTTGGCGAATTAGAGGAGACCGCTGACTGCTTGTGAGCTCTTATTGGCTCCGCCCGTAGTGACGTCACTGACAAGTTAAGTTGCTGCGAAGTATAGAAAGATTTGCAATACAAAGAGGCGAAATCATATCCAAATCCTCGGTAGAAAACGAGCCCAAGAATTTCGACACTTGAAGTGAAGATTCTTCCAAGATTGAAAATTTTTATCTGCTTCTAATTTCTAGTTTTTGACGAAAATAATTTTTTATAATTCATTTTGGTACACAGGCAAGATTTTTAAAGGAATTTTCAGTTTTCTCTCTGAATTCTGCTTTTGCGACTAGCAGATTTTATTAATTGTAATTATCTTTTCCTTCCTGTATTTCCCATGTTGTTCCACTAGTTTCTAGAGCATCCAAACGTTGATCTTGCTAAAAAATTCAGTTGATTATCACCATACTAAATTTCGGTAGATTTTCGGAGGGAGATTTTACAAACTAATCCATTTTATGCAAATGCAAAACACCGCCAACTCGGCTTTATGATCTATTTTAGTTTGCTTTGTTAAACGAATTAAAACAACGCGAACACAAAGCGCAAAATTGTAATCAGAAAACATAGCGGTTGACAGCTAAACACTCAGCTCATCAAAATGCTTGTCTCAACCGATACTTGTGACGTCATAGAGACCACACCCTGTTTTCAAGATTGGATACTAAAAAAATAAATTAAAAATAAAATATTGGGAAAAGAAAATATTTTTGATTCATGTTATTGTTTTTTGCTCATTCTATCAATTTTAGAGATTAAATTCTTTTTTAGCCTACTTTCCCGTTAAAAATAAAAGAAAGACGAAAAAAGTATTAAAAGTAGCTTAATGCATCTAAAAAATATCGCCAAGTCCAAAAAATATCGCCAAGTTAAAAAATATCGCCAAGTCAAAAAAAAAAAAAAAAATATCGCCAAGTGAAAAAAATAAAAAGGTAAAATGAATATCGAAAAATTAAAAATTTGAAAGTAGGGTATTGAGATGGGGAATTTGTGTGTCGGTCGGTCGGTCGGTCGGTCTGTCTGTCCCCCCCTAATAACTTTTGAATGAACAGTCCGATTTGGACAAACTTTTTTTTGTTGGAAAGATCTCGGCGAGTACAGCTCATTCCCATATTTGATTTTTTGATTTGAACAATTTTTGGCTCAAATTTGAGCCGTTCAAACAACCGGTCCCGCGATACTAACTTTTTAATGAACAGTCCGATTTGAACAAACTTTTTTTTGTTGGAAAGAACTTTTCAAGGATACTTCATTCCCGTATTTACATTTCCGATTTGAACAATTTTTCGTTCAACATTGAACCGCTCAAGCAAGCTGTCACCCCTAATAACTTTTGAGTAAACAGTCCGAAAAAAAATGACTGACTGTGCAGACGATTTTTTGTTTATTTATTCATTTGTTTTATTGAATTTATTATTATTATTATTATTATTTTTGGCAGACGATTTTTTTTGTAACAAAAATGTTTCATTCACGAGGGCATTTTATTCTTTATTTATATTTAACAACTGGCAACGGATTAAAAGTGAAATTCGAGACATTTTATCGACGGACGAGTTTTTTTTCCTTTCTTTGATAAAATGTGTTTTGATGTACTTTGTACTTTTAATTTTTTTTTTTTTTTTTTTGAAAACGATTGAGGAATTTTTCTGCGGAAGAACTGTAACAGTTACATTCTTTAAAAGGTGCGACAAAACTTCATTTATTCATTTATTTACTTTTTATGTCTCTATTTCATCTGATGAGAGGGGTATATTTTGCTTTTAGAAATCAGCTTTAAGTGCTAAAAAGGTATGTTTGACATAATGTTTAGTCTCAGATGATCAGGAGAATAATGATCAGATGCTAGAATGCCGATGTCGATGTACGGGAAAGTAGGCTCGTTTAGTTCTTGACAGAACTTCTTGTTTTTGTCTGAAATAAACATGTGTTATTACGTGTGTTCATTAATAAAATATGCATATATATTTTTATTAAATATACTACTCACTAGTTCAAACTTAAATACCTGCTGACTACATCACGTTGGGACACTGCACTGTAAAAATAGATGTTTTTACAGTATAATACAGCTAATTTTACAGAAATAGAGAGTAAAATTGCTAGTTTACAGTGATAAACTGAAAAATTGCTACGTTTACAGTTTATTACTGTGCTTTTACAATTTTAAACTGGAACCTCTGCAGCCAGTATTGTACTGTAAGAACTAGGGATGCACCGATAAGCAAATTGGCCGATTACCGATACCGATTAATCGGTTGTGGATAATCGGCCGATTAATCGGCTGAGCCGATTAATGATAAGGATGATTGTTTTTAATACTGCCAATTTTAACATCACTGTTTTAACTCCCTCATACAATTCCGAGTTAAGAAATAGTAAGTAATTTATTTCCGAGAGAAGTTTTTTTTCCATTTTCCTAATTTTCACAAAATAATTTTAATATTTTATCAAAATTTTTAGAACCGATTTCCGTATTATTGTCAATAGTATTACATCAACACATTGTTAATTATGTTAATTGGACATAAAAATTCAAAAAAGGGAGGGGGAATCTGTGGTGAGCACTCCAAATTAGGAGTACTTTTAATTTACATTTTTTTAATGATCAGTAGAAATTTTATTCAACTCTTATTCTTTGCGAAAATTAGAGGTTATCTAAAAGCACTGTACTAAGGAGAAAACTATCGCCACATGAAAATAGTGTTGCAACATTGTCTATGTTTATTTATTCAAAGTTGGAGAATTAATTCATTAAAAACTTTATATCAACTATGAGGATTATTACTGTAAATAAAATTATTCATCATTGTTTCTTAGTGAAGGTATACTTTGAAGAATAATATTTAAAACATATTTGGCCGATTAATCGGCCCAATTTTGCCGATTATTAATAATCGGCAAAGTGGCCGATTATGGCCGATTAATCGGTACTGCCGATTAATCGGTGCATCTCTAGTAAGAACAACAGCTTATATTGGGCAGTGCAAGTATATAAAAGCGGTGAGAATTAGAAACATGTAAGCAATTCAATGATTCTAAATTCGAAATCCCAAATGTTTTATTTCGAAATCAGATACAGAATTCCTTACAGTTATTATCTTTGTCTTTTTCAATTCACTTTTCATCGGGCAAGAAACATTACATTTTATTACGCAATTATGTGTGTGTATTAATCGAGCACACATATAAGGCTTCATTAAATACACAACAGACTTCTGCAAACCGAACTACCTGCTGACAACACAAAGCTGGAAACACGCAATGACTCCCGAATAAGTGTATGTATGGGGATTCTTTGTAACTTAAGATGCGCTTCCGCCAAATGGAAAGAAAACTTTCCTCCGCAAACTTACCACATTATCCTCTCTTGATTTCTCATCTTACATGTGTTCTAATGAATCAGATCTAATGCACTAAAGCCCTAGGGAATCCTCCTCGAATATCTTTTACTTTCCGTTATAAGATCCGCCATTTCTTTTTCCTTTTTTCTTCGGAGATGAGATAAATAAGATGTGGTTAATTGATGGATGAGAATCATGGTGTTTTTTAAGTATCCATGCGTTTGTGTGCACTGAAAAAAAAAATAGATGCTGTTTTTACAGTATAATACAGCTAATTTTACAGTTATAAACTGTAAAATCGCTAATTTTACACTAGTAAACTGCAATATTGCTAGTTTCAGTTTATTACAGTGCACTTTACAGTTTTAAACTAGATCCTCTGCTGCTAATATTATACTGTTGTTTTTAAAGTATAATACAGCTGAATTTACGGTAATATTGCTAATTTTTCAGTAACAAACTCTAGAATGGCTAGGTTTACAGTCCATTACTATGGTTTTTAACCGACGAAAACACGGAGGAGGTTCTCTAGTCAACCGGTATATATATTTTTTAATGTATGACCACGAAAAACTTTTTACTGAATAGTCCGATTTGGATAAATTTTTTTTTGTTTGAAAGGGTACACCTTCCTGATGGTCCCATGATCCCATGATGCGGGGTTTGAGAACGGAATCCTGAAGAAATTGAGGGAAATCTTCAGAATTCCGTTCATGTGCATACTCTTTGCGCATCATGAACGAAATTTCATGCGCACACTCTTTGCTATGTCGCTCGCCGATAGAGTGGCTTTACGATAAAGACGCTGGGCTCTCATTGGCAAGAGATCCTCGAGCGAGTCGGTGGATTTTTAAGCTGCAGAAAAAAAAATGCAGCGTCTACGTCATACGCTTATGCGGTATGTAAACCGCAGTTTTACTGATAGAAAATATTTAGTCCTGATTTCCCCAATTTTTTAAAAAATATATTTCTAGGCTCCTATCAGGTCCCATCACCTTAACTTTTAAAGGTTAAATTTAGTGATGCACTAGTAATGAATCGGCAGTAAATGGCCACTTTGCAGATTAACCTGTTGACCAGTTTTATCCGTATAATCGGCTGAAAACTTGTATTTTAAACATGCTTTAATTAAATCCTAGAAATTAACACAATTTTTTTAGTGGCAATCGTTTAGAATTTTGGACGCGTTAATAAAGTGAAATGAAGCGTCATGATGGCAACATGACACTCTTCCGGGTATGCATTTACACTGGAAAGAATGAAATAAAAATAAAATTTTATAAAAAAAAGTAAAACCGACTTCAAAAACGCAGCTGAAAATTGCTCTAAAAAGTAAAAAATAAATTTATTCTTTGAACACCATCGATACTACTTCTAAACATGAGTTTTGAAGTCGGTGCCGAAACAGTTAATAAAATCATTCGTACCCATTGATCAATCAAATGGTACAATCAAATGGTTCAATCAAACGGTACGATCAATGGGTACGAATGATTTTATTAACTGTTTCGGCACACACTTCAAAACTCATGTTTAAAAGTAGTATCGATGGTGTTCAAAGAATAAATTTATTTTTTACTTTTTCGAGCAATTTTCAGCTGCGCTTTTGAAGACGGTTTTACTTTTTTTTACAAAATTTTATTTTTATACAATAGTAAACTTTAACTTCTGCTGCCAAGATTATACTGTTAAAACAACAGCTTATTTTTTGCAGTGAAAGCGGTGAGCCTTAGAAACATGTAAGTGATTCAATGATTCTAAATTCTTTATCTCAACTGTCTTATTACGAAACCATTTACGACATTCTTTACAAATATTTTATGTATTTTTTCAATTCACTTATTGTCGTGTGCGAAACAATACATTTTACTACGCAATTATTATGTGTGTGTATTAATCGAGCACACATATACGGCTTCATTAAATACACAACAGACTAATTCAAACCGAACTACCTGCAGACAGCACAAAGCTGGAAACACGCAATTACTCCCGAATAAATGTATGTATGGGGATTCTTTGTAACTTAAGATGCGCCTCCGCCAAATGGAAAGAAAACTTTCCTCCGCAAACTTACCACATTATCCTCTCTTGATTTCTCATCTTACATGTGTTCTAATGAATCAGATCTAATGCACTAAAGCCCTAGGGAATTCGGCTCGAATATCTTTTACTTTCCGTTATAAGATCCGCCATTTCTTTTTTCTCGATACGGACGGAGATGAGAAAAATAAGATGTGGTTAATTGATGGATGAGAAGTATGGTGTTTTTTAAATATCCATGCGTTTGTGTATTAACCCATTTATGCCCAGTAGCCTAAAAACGGGACGCTTTTTAGTTACTGCATACAAAACCTGTAATGGGTATATCATTTTACTAAAGGTGTTTTTCACAAGTTAAATAGTCCTTCTTGAGAAAACCAGTTAGAGCCACTATTTGGACATCAGAGTTTATTTATTGACAGCTATTTTCAGACAAATCAGTCAAGCAACGATCCAGCATGGGTAGCCACAGAAAGTAAGTTTATTTGAGACCTTTTGTTTTTCATAAAATCTAACTATTTTAAAATAATTTGCTTTCAATTGATCCCAGATGCCTTTCGTAATGTTACTTTGCAAAAGTAAAGTCAAATAAGGTCGTACATGTATTTTGCTCACATATCTGCAAAATATTCCATAAACAGGACGTTAAATAACTTAATAAATATGTCAACAGCGAACTATTTTAAGCCTAAAATGTATGTAAACCGTTCCAAGTAAGAGTTTTAAGCAAATAAAAATTGAAAAAAATTGTTAAAAAAAACTGGGGTATAAATGGGTTGATGTCAAACTTTAAATCTAATTATGGACACAAGAGACTTTTGTAAATATTTACCAGTTGTATGTTTGATTAAACTCAACGCAAATCGGTCAAGAGATTGAGAAGAATATGGAGCACAATCAGAAAAAAATGGATTGTTAAGAAAAATGATCAGTATCGGATTTTTTGACGAATGAAATGATGGTTTACTTCAAGAAAGTGTAACATTAAACTGAGGTATTGTCCTTTGAAACATTTTCACTGAGCAGACATAGTATTTTCAACTGTCATTCATTAATGCAGAGCTTGTAAGTTACGCGGAATAGATTTTTTTTTAAATAAAGCAATTCACCTGTTGTGTGTAAAATTATCCATTTACTGCATTCAACTTTAGAGTGATCAAATAGTTTTTAAAAATATTTTAAGTATTTCAATTTCTTAAAGTTTAAGATATTTCTTGTGCTTTTGCAGGTACAACATATTCTACTGCTTATTTTTCATTTCAAATTTTACAAAGAAAAAAACAACATTGTTTCGGAAGCGGTGTTTTACCTCTTTCATCAGCCATAAGCGAGAGACTACAGCACCTTCTATAGTTTATTTGAACTGTGAATTCCATAAAGACCGAACTATTTAATTATAACTACGGTTATTTAGTAGAACTTTTAAGAGAGCCTGGGAAAAAGGAGAAAATTAAAGCAATAAAATAACAATTTTGAAACAGAAAGATGATTCTTTGTTACCTCGAAACGCGTGTGTTACTCTTATTTGAAAATGTATCATCTGCTCGGCTTTTCATTTATTTTCTACCAGTTTATGAAATTCCTGAATGCTTCATATTTCCTCCCATTATTTATTTAATTATCGTCTGCTCTATTTATTGCTTTTTGGAATGGCAACGCTAGAAGAAAGTTCACAAATGAATTCGAATGTTTTAATGTATTGTAAATACTTTTCTTTCTTACCCATTATAGGCGGATGATTTTATTTTATATTTTACGTAAATACTCAAAACGTAATTCAAAAAATATAACTTTATTTACCTACTAGAGAGAACAAAATCATTTATTTCGAAATTACAAAGAAGATGGAAAAAAAGGTATTTGCAATATTTTTCATAATTTTTATATTTTAAACATGCTACTATTATCATTTATTTACGTTTTAATTTTACTTTGTATTTTGAATCTTAATTATCTTTAAGGAACACTCGTCAATCTGGCACCCACTCTCAATTAGGAAGGTAATTGTTGAAATGAATCAAACGAGCGAAATCTCTGGTCAGCTAAATTAAGCAGATGCTTATGTAAACAGAAAGTCTGATATGCAGCCAAATATAATTTTGTGTTGCGGTGCATGCTCAGGTTAAATGATGTGAAACAAGAGATATTGAAAGACGAAACCTTTTCTGAAGTGCATAATGCAGCAAAGGAACTTTTAATCCTTACACAAAGGAATATCAAGGGGCAAATATTCAAGAACTGTCACGAAAATTTGCTACTTGAGCAGAGATTAATTTCACGTTGGTAAGACGTTATTTTTATCAATATTGGAACCTTAAGTTTAATTTTAAGAATTGCTTGCCTCAATTTTTAAATGTAAGGTTACGGCCATCATTAGCTAGGACTTGTAATTAATTCTACCAATTCTAAAAATCTTTCTTATCAATCATGAAAGTTGCGTACGTTGTTCTTTGTAATATTAACTACCAGTACCCGCACGGTGATGCCCGTGTAAAACATTTAAAGGGAACCCCTTAGATAAATGAAAATGCCTTTTTGCTCTCGTGTCCCTGTTATCGAAAGATAAGAGCTTAAAGTCAGCCCAAAATTTTAAGAAAAGTTACCAATTTAGTGAGCTTCCGGCACTTTCACATGATTTATCGATAAATACCCTGCACATGCAGACGGTGAAATGGCGTTACCAATTTCTCGGCAAGTCTTTAAATTTGGCACTTTTTTAAAAATTTTGGCAGATTTTAAGGAATTGTATCTCGATAACAGGCGGACGAGGGCACGTAATTTTTGCGTCAAAAATATGTCTTGAGATATGTTCTTTGATTTCTACCGATTTCAACTTTTTTTCATGTTTTAAATAGCTGCGTAGTTCAATGGTCAGAAGCGTCAAGTTCTACAAAGGTGACGTAAAGAGGTACTGAGTGAAAAAAAAAATAAATAATTAAAAGTAGAAAAAAATCTAAAATAAATTAAAAAAAATTTAATGAAAAACAAATGAAAAAAAAAAAAAAAAACTGACATCTTGAATTCAAATATGTTTTTCGAAATGACGCACTGCACCAAGTGTGCGGTGCATGTCCGAGAGCACATGATTTAACTTTTTCCTCGAGCATTAAAGCCCTTTTGACGCAGAGGCTAAACTACTGGGTTACCGTCACGAAGGACCCCGGATCAAATCCCGGCAGAAATGCACATTCAAACGACACATTGGTTTTCAGGCAACTCAACAGATGGCGCCATCTTCCGCTACGACCACGCCACCATGCCTCCTGAATGGAGGAGGAACAATGGCCGGTGGATGCACCGGTGGATGCATTATATTGGTAGACACTACCAATCTGAAAAAGGAACCCCCAGCAGTTAAGGTCCAAAGCAATTTGTCATTGCTCAAAAAAAAAAAAAAAAAAAAAAAAAAAAAAAAAAAAAAAAAAAAATTCTTACTCAAAGAATGCTTGAGAAACATAAAAATAAGTAGGTATAGATACATTACGTAAACTCATTTCGTGCTTCTTACCGAACAAGTTTTATTTCATTTCAATAAATGCCATTTTGATCATAAAAACCATTTTTAAGACATTATTTTTGCAAGCAAGCATTTTTTCTCATTGATACATTAGTTATAAAATCTGAAGTAAACTCTCACTTACAAGTAAATTTTAAATATTCATAGTTTCGCTATGCTAAGGAAAATAAAAACGTTTGCACGCTATTGAAACCTAAAATATTGAGTGAATTTTAACATTTAATGCATTTGAAGTTTCTTTACGATATGCAAAGTTTATGCATTAGCATTCATGCACTTTACGTAATGTATCAGCTTGTGTTTCAATAAATCGAACATATTTTATGCAGAATTCCTTTCAGATTTATATCCAACTTTTATGGAAGTTTATCAGAAATGCAAGATATAGAAATGTTTTTTGATAAATTGCGTTAATGAAATATATATCTATCAAATATTAAGTCTTCTCGAGTACTGTTTTCAATAGAAGCAGCTTTATTGAAATATTTAACATTTGAGATCATAATGAATGAATTACTTTAAAGATTTGAAACTTTCTATAATTGCTGAACTCGATTACAAAAGAGCTAGTGTTTCGATCTTTTGTTATTGCTCGCTCGTTAGAATAAAGTGCGTTTTAAAAAATTTCTTCCAAGCAACTTTTTTCTGGATCAACTATTCCTGTATTAATGAAGTAGCTACTGTGTATGAAACATACCATGTGTTTCAGTTGCATACTTGCATAAAATTTGGATTTTACCAGAACGAAAAACAAAAAGATTTTTCAACTACTCCTGTAAATTTTTCATTATTATTACAGCTATTACTGCTGACATCAGCCTTGTTATTTTTACTTATTACTGCTGTCAATATTCTTACCACTACTACTGATTCTGCTCCTCTTTCTCCTATTATTATTATTGTTGTTATTCTTAATATTATTAATACTGCTGCTATAATAATAATACTAATTTTAAGTGTTAATAATAGTAATAAAATATTTTTGTCAAGACAATCATTACTATTATTATCGTCATCATCACCAACAACAGCATAAGCACCATTATTACATTAGTCAAATTGTTATTATTGTTATTATTATTATTATTATTATTATTTTAAATTATTATCATTACAACAATATGTAACAACAACAATGACAAAACGAAAATAATTATGATAACATTTACTTATTCGTACTATCAGTATCAGCATCATCGGTATTTTCATCCAATATTACCATCATTATTACTCTTTTAAAGAAATTGTTATTATTATTATTATTATTATTTTTCTATTATTTTTAGTATTGTTGTTAATAGTTTAACTTATCATTATCACTCTTATCATTACTATAACATGGAATTTAAGTGAACTGCAAGTGCACTAAAAATTCTCTAACTATTCATTTCCTCCCGCCTCAGATGCAAGATGATAAATTGCAACAAATGGCATGAAGTCCCTTCTTTGCTCAGTAATATTTGCAAGTCTCTTTCAAGAAGTACGTAAAAGGGTTCGATTTTATCCTCGACGATGTTGATCGAACAAGGCAAATCTTTTAAAATATGTTGCTAAGTTCCCGGAATTTTCTTAATGAGTAAATGGAGATTCTTTGCCAACTAATTTAAATAGATAACGTATACTTTCCCGGCGTTCTCAGATTTCCCTGAGTTCACGTTGCAAATATTAGAGATTTATTTTTAGATTAATAAGTGCAAGATTATATTGAGGAAGTACGTATTTGGTTATTCTGGGTATAAGTTAAACATTTATTAACTGTTGATGGGTACTCTTTTGACGAGCTTAATTCTTGAGTTTTGTAACGACTAAATTATTTTCAATTGCTTAGGGTTAAAACCGATAAACGATTTGGATATTTAGAACGTATTCAAAGATAATAACAGACTGTCTTCGTTTAAATAATTTCACAAAAGATCTATTCACAAAACATACTACACACTGCAAAAAATCTGTTGTTTTTACAGTATAATACTGGCAGTAGAGGTTCCAGTTTTTAACCCATTTATGCCCAGCGTTCTAAAAACAGGACGCTTGTTAGTTACTCCGTAAAAAAGCCTGTAATGAGTATCTCATTTTACTAAAGCTGTTAATTCCCAAGTTAAATAGTCCTTCTTCTTGAGAAAACCAGTTAGAGCCACTAGTTGGACATCAGAGTTTATTTATCGACAGCTATTTTCAGACAAATCAGTCAAGCAACGATCCAGCATGGGTAGCCACAGAAAGTAAAAGTTTTTTTGCGAGCTTTTTTTCATAAAATTAAACTATTTTAAAATTATTTGCTTAAAATTGATCACAGATGCCTTCTGTAATGTTATTTTGCACAAGTAAAGTCAAGTAAGGTCGTAAGGTTTGCTCACATATCTGTAAAATATCCCATATGCAGGACGTTAAATAACTTAATAAATATGACAACGGCGAACTATTTCAAGCCTAAAATATATGTAAACCATTCCAAGTAAGAATTTTAAGCAGATAAAAATTGAAAAAAAATGTTAAAAAACTTGGGCATAAATGTGTTAACTATAAAAGCACAGTAATAAACTGTAAAAACTAGCTATTTTACAGTTTATTACTGTAAAATTTGAAATTTTACCATAAAATTAGCTACATTATACTGTATAAACAGCAGTATAATACTGCATCAGAGGTTCCAGTTTAAAACTGAAATGTACTGTACGAAACTGAAACCAGCAATTTTAGTTTATAACTGTAAACTAGCAATTTTACAGTTCACTACTGTAAAATTAGCAATTTTACAATTTATTACTGTAAAATTACTGTAAAATTAACTGTATTATACTGTAAAAAACATCTTTTTTTTAGAGTATACAGACTTGAGCATTTACCCATTTATTTAGTCCTGTCATTTAGATGGGTCAAAAGGGGTCAGTTGCGCATTTGGCTTTGACAAAATCAGTTACATATTTATGGAAGTATAGTCGTTTTTTCGGTGCAATATGCAATTAGTATGCACTCAATAACAAAAAAAATCGACGCATCAAGAAGGAGCTATCTGAATGAAATGAAGTTCTACATACAGTGGCGTACGCAGAAAAATCATTTCGGGGGGGGGGGGATGAGCCGAGACTCTTTGAGAGGAGGGGCCCTTATAAAATGTAGCAAAGAAAATTAAATGTTTCGAATTTCTGATATCAATGCTAATTTCAGATGACAAAAATATATCATAAAAATATTTTTTACCACTATAATTACTGTTGAGAAATAAAGCGTTTTGATCAAAATAGAAAATGATAAAATTGAAATTAGAAAAATTTTCTTTATTGAAGAAGGTGTTAAGACCTTAAATAAGTACATGTAATATTTTTGCTATTTTGAGCTTTAATAACATTAATTTTCACATTTATTTTACTATATTTCTAATATTGGGTTCAATATCACATATTTGTTGAAATTTATTTAACAGAATATATTAACATACGAATGAAAGGCATTAATCTTTGTTTCTGAAACATATTAGAAATAAATGTCAACAAAATTGAATTATAAAATAACCATACACGTCACATACAGTAACATGGATGGATAAGAAGAAAAGAAACAAAGAAGAAGGAATTTATTTTCTTTTTCTTTCTTTTAATTTTGACACATAGTTAATTTTCTTTTCAAAAAAAAATCTCACGTCTTGATTTCGGCAAGAAAAGAAAAATAAATGAATAAATAATAAAAATAAATAAATGTTTTCAGCCTAAATTTTAAAAGTTTGTTTGGAAAATTTCGGAGGGGGCTGCTGCCCTATCAGCCCACCCCCTGAGCATGCCACTGTCTACATACGTAAGAATAACATTGACAGAAGAAAGTGTTTCTTATTGCTATGAGAAAGCTCCTGTGTATGAACGAACTTTTTATTGTGAACTAGTTGCGTCGCCCGGATTTTGCACGGGATCTACCTTGAGAATAAAAGTTATGTCAAGCGAAGCGTGTTTAAAAGTCCCGATTAGATCCTGCGGCGAAAAATTAATCAATCGTCAAAAAAGATTTAATTCCCTGTTACAGGAAAACGTTAAAAGGAAAAGAAAGAATTTTATTTGTTCATAATTAAGAAATAAATGGTAACACTTTGATTACTTTCACGCTCTTTAATTTCTGTCAAGCTCCAGCAGACGATATTAATAAATCGAATTTAAAATGGATTTTTACTAACTTAAAAATGCCCGTATATTTTTCTCTGGGTGAAGTTAGCGGTTAGGAGTTTTTAAAACCTTTGGAATTAGATCCTGCTAAAAGGAATTTATCACACGCTTTCCAATGAGACAAAAATTGAGAAACTCCAATAATTATTCCGGGTAAAAAAACAGTTTAAGACCATTTTTTAGCCCTTTTGAACGTACCGTACTTTTTTAGAGTTCGAACCCCCCCCCCCCCATGACAGGTCTCGGGTGCCCAAGTATCTCCCTGCCAAATTTCGTCCAGATCCGACATAAACTGTGGATTTTAAAAAGGGAACATACATGTGTACATACACACATATACAGGGTGTCCACTCCTATCGTGGACCAATAGCTAATTTCTTAACCGTTAGAGATAAGCATATAGTTCATTTGGGAAAAAATCTCTAAATTACGAAAGGAATTTTGGCTCTATTCAATGTTTTTCAAAAAATCAAATTTTGAAAGAGTTACGAAATTTAGATTTTTATACAGCCCCCCAATCCTATCAATCATATTCAGTAAAACATTTTTGACACTGTAACGTTTAAAACTAAAAAAAAATCACTGTTCTACGACAAAAATTGACCGAGTTATGACGTTTTGAAAAATCAAGATTTTGCATTATTTCATGACGTCATCGAGAGATCGCTGAAGGGACCGTATGCGAAATCCTTCAAAATCTTGATTTTTCAAAACGTCATAACTCGGTCAATTTTTGTGGTAGAAGAGTGATTTTTTTTTAGTTTTAAACGTTACAGTGTCAAGAATGTTTTACTAAATATGATTGATAGGACTGGGGGGCTGTATAAAAATTTAAATTTCGTAACTTTTTCAAAATTTGATTTTTTGAAAAACATTGAATAGACCCAAAATTCCTTTCGTAATTTAGAGATTTTTTCCCAAATAAACTATATGCTTATCTCTAACGGTTAAGAAATTAGCTATTGGTCCACGATAGGAGTGGACACCCTGTATATTCTCTGCTTTGTTTATAAGGGTTATGGTTTCTGTGCATAAACAAATTGCTTATTAAGATTCCTATACAGAGCGGATTTAAGTGAAATATTCTTATGAATTTAGAAGCATTCTTTTTTAGTTATTCTCTTTGAAATAATATTTTCGATAAAAAAAAAAACATCGCTAAGGGTTGTTGCTTATCATCTCATCATAAAACCGTCTTTGACAACCCCTCTTCAAAAAAAAAAAAAAAAAAAAAAGAAGAATACTTATAATGTAAAAAATACATTTATTGTTCATCGAATGTCATAACTATCCGACACGTGTATACAAAATATTCATTTTGCTATTTATTTTTGCTATTAACTTCTAGCTTAGATATTATTTTTCAAAGAAAGTAAACTGTAGCAGGTCTTTAAATCTCTGACAAATATGTCATCTTGCATCATTTTTTATTCATAAATAAATGTTATCCATTTACCAAAGAAAAAACATAAAATTAATTTTATAGTATAATAACACCACAAAAGAAATAACTTCACTTAAAAAAGCCATCTTGGAAAGTGGTTTTTTCCTCTTGAAAAAGTTATAACCTCAAAAAGTGCTCTCACAGACAGTTTCTTATTGCTTTTAAATGTATTTTACTTGAATAAATTAGTCGTAAAAGTTTCGTGAAATATGAATTCCTTAGCTCATTTAATTTATTTCCAGTAAAACTACATTCTGGCTATTTTTTCTTACACACATAAGACCTTTTTCTTTGGAATAATGTATAATAAACCGCAATGCAAGACAATATCAGAAAGATCAAGTAGGGTGAGTTCTGGTAAGTGCGTACCCTTTTTTGCAAAGTTCATGTTCTCAGGGATGCTGCTCTGTTGAAAAATCTTGTACACTCACAATTTTTTTTTAGTTTTCTTTCCAGATTCTTTACTAAGATTTTCAAGCACATAATATGTTAAATAAACCATAAGCATAGGTTTTGTGACCTGGTTTATGACACCTATTCTAAGGTACGCACTTTCCCTACCTAGCGGGGTAAGTGAGTCCACCTTAAATTATGTGAATATGAGCAGTAAAAAACTTCTGGCACATATTAAATATGTTAGGTAGTTGCCTTGGGATAATTCCTAATACTAGAGATCAGCACTTGCTTGCATGGATGAAACGCAATCAGTGATATTCCACGTGTCTTGCGAACAACTGTGATTTGAAGATTGAGAGAGTTGTGTCTGTGATTCTTCCTCTGTCCTTTTAATAAGACCAAGTGAGCAAATGTAAGTTGTTTTTATTTAGTAATAATCACTCATAGTCTACATAGTTTATTTTGGTTAAATACATTAATCAGTCTGTGTTTAAGCCAGGGTTCGCACTTACCCCTTCTTAAATGTAAGATGAGACATGTGCGTCCAATAGCTTTGTTGTAAGTGCGTACCCCTGTGATTTTCTTTAATTCTATTTGTATGGTAGATCGTTAGGTGACCTGAGTGAACAATTCGTTTTTTTTTCTTTTTTTTTTTTGAATAAATACGGTTTTAAAATATTTTTCTTATTAGAATCAGCAGCAGTAAGAAAAAACACAAAATAAAGAGCAAAAAAAAAAAAAGAGAATAATTGATCATGATGTGATACTTGTACTTTTTTTTCTTGTACATTCAAATAGTTTTTCACAAGGTGTTCTTTAATTTTCTTAAATATAATTTATTCATTACTCCACCTTCGTTTTTTGAATCAGTTGGTTCCTTATTTAGTGTTTCACTTAATTTCATTGCTTCATTTGTCATTCTGGTTTAAATTAAGTATAGCTCATGATCGCTATTTTCAACGAAAAATTTACTAACTGATATCTAAAAGCCAATATATTTCAGAGGTAATGAATAAAATTGAAATCTTATGCCGCATTCAATGTTAATATAAATACTTGATGGAAATGACGTCGGATTTATAATCGGTTTATAAAAGAGTTATAAGCAAAATTAAAGGTGAATTACGAGAGTCGGATTTTCCACGTAATGGTACACACTTGCCTCATCATAATGGTACGCACTTGCTCCGCATAATAGTACGCATATGCCTCATGATAGTGGTACGCACTTGCCCCATCATAATGGTACGCACTTACCCCCACCTTACTTTAAAGAAAGGGAAAGTGCGTACCGTCATATAAACAAATTTTAGTTAGAGTATTTGATCAAAATACCCCATGTATGTTATTAGTAGCTATTACTTAAAAGAAACAACTTGCATTTCTTGACTTCAATTGCTTGGTATGACTACAAGAGAAACTGAAACAAAACCTTCTCAATCTTTACTTAAGAGTTTTTTTGAAAACATTTAAGTTATCCCTGATTGTGTTTCGTCTATTGAATCCAGGCCTGAATTCTACCTATTGAAATTATCATTAGACAGTTATCTAACATAGTCGATGTGTTCCAGAAGCCATTTCAAGACAGTGTTCATATAATTCCCAGTGGACGCACTTACCCCGTGGACGCACTTACCAGAACTCACCCTACTTAAAATCCAGATCTTAATTTATAAATTTCTTGCTTTTCCGTCAACTTTAGTGCTATGTTATTTGTTAAAATAATACGAACTAATAAAATGTTTATGTTTCATGTCTTTAGTTTAGAATAATTTCACAAGATATGCGAAATTGTTTGTTTCGACGTATCCCTTTAAAGGTAAAATAATTTGCATGATTTTTAAATCTCAAATTTTGTTTAAGTAAATATTTTATTGTGCTTCTGAAAGCTAAATTTGCACATACGTTTAAATTTTCAAAGGATAATCAAAAATAAACTGAGTAGGAGAAATTCTAGTAAAAGTATGGTATAAGGGACATTAACATTTGGAGAAACTGTACTTTTTGTCTTGGAGAAAACTTAAAAAATATCTTTTGAATTGCTTTTATGCTTGTTTCCCATGTTTTAATTTTATGCTTTAAATGAAATTTTAATGATTTTTTTTATCTTAATATATTTATTTGGATGGTTATTTAACATTTTATGGAGCTTTTAATGTTGTTTAATGTAATTGGCGGATTTTTTTACATTTTAATGGAACTTTTACTGCTTTTCGAATGCTTGTTGTGTTTACTTTTAGTGATTATACTTTGTCCAATTTATACATTTATTTTTACGATCTGATTTTTGAAAATTTCAAAGAAACTTTTTATTATGCTTAACGGGCATTTAACTTAATTGGTGCATTTGTGGTATTATTTGTGTGCCATGTTCAGGTAACCAATGAGCACCCTTTCTGAAAATTTTAAAAGGTTCCAAAATCGTTCGAAAATGATTTTAGAACATCTACTCTCCTAATATTTTAGCAGTACCGGTTTATTCTTTTTTCTTTTGAATCTCAGAAATTAAGGTCCAAGTGCTTGTTTTTTAATTTGTTCCATTTCTCGTTTTATTCAAGATTTTTTAAAAAATGAACATAAGTATGGCAACTAATATTAAAAATGAATCACTCTGCAGGACCTTTAATTTATGGCTATGGCTTTTTTTTTCTTTTAAAGACAACGCAGATATTTTCCATAAACATTTTTGTTAAAACTTTAACCCATTAATGCCTGACATTTTTTTTCCAAAGATATTTTGTATACCGGTTACAAACAGTATTTAATGGACAGGAAAAATAATAAAAAAAATATTGCGTAAAAAATAAATTTTTTATTAAGGAAAGAAAAATCGTCCCTTGAAAATTACGATAGACCTCAGAGGGTACATACTTTTTTTACTAAATTTTTTTTCTGCCTACGATATAATATTTAAAAAGACATTTTATAAGAAGAAATAAAATCAGCAATTAAAATAAACTGGGAAGCTGGGAATGACTTTGAAAACTTAGCTTTTTTCCTTCCGATTGTGAACGATGTCATTTTTGATAAAGATCATATTAAAACTGCTTCAGAACACACTTTACAATGATTATGTGCTGAAATCTGTTAATAACGAATTGAAAAAATATCAAGGTTCTTATTGAACACTATTATTTGGTTGAAATGTTCATTTTGGGTAAATTCAGACCCTTTTTGGACCGTCCCTAAAAAGGGACGCTAGGCATTAATGGGTTAATTTTTTATGGTGCATTGATGATTTACAAGCATTTATTGAGGCTCACAAATATCTCTTTTCCCCCTAAGATTCCTTGTTTTAGTTTCTATTCTCTAAATGTGTGTTTTTCCAAAATATGAAGCCTCTTTCCCCTTGTAAAATTTCAGCTTGATCCCAAATTTTTCTTATGACCTCTTTTATCCATTTGCGTTATTTTCTAAAAAAAAGGGAAGAAGAAAAAAGCATAGTTTGCAGCCCCACCTAACATCTTTTAATCAAATGGAGGCATTGCAGATAAAGTTGAAACTATCGGGTTAGGTGTAAGAAGTTCTAACAGTATAGTTTCGTTTTTTAAGCAAAACTAATTTTAATTAAAAAACATTTTTCGGGTGATTAATCGCTTAAAATTCATTTCGCATAAGCACTTGTTTAAAACGAATTTTTTTTTACAAGAATAATTAAACAAATAAATAAAGAATAAATAAAAAACTATTATAATTAAGTAAATAAATAAATTAAAAAATCAGTAGATTAATTGCCTAAAATTAACCTATTATTAGACAATTTTCAAGGTAGCCTATCACTGCTGCTTAATCTTCGCCATGCCTTATTTTAACCATTAAAGGTCAAGATTGGGTACCCTTTCTGTCCTTTTTCCAAAATGACAAACAAAAAACTTGTCGGAAGACCTGATATTTCCAAAAGTTATGGAGATTCTATAATTTAATTGTTTATTTACACATGTTCCTACAGCTATTATCTCAAAAACATTAACAAAGACAGTGAATTCATTCCTTTGAATTATTATCGCAAAACTTGTCTGAAATAAAACTACAGATTTAATTACCATTTTTTCTCTCCATGCTTTTGTTAAAATTTGTCTGATCCAACTTGTTAACTGAAAAAACACGCTTTGCTTTAAGCAAAGAAAAAAACCTTTTTTTTTATTGCCATAATTTTTTTGCAATTGTTTCCTAAAGCTGGATAAATTAGCTCTGTTCTCTTTCAAATAAGTATGAAGAATCAAATGCAATTTACGTTTCTTATTTCGAGAAAAAAAAAAAAAAAAAAGAAAAATCTTTAAAATAGTAATTCGGGCGTATAAAAATAATTTGTTTGCGATCTTAAAAAATGGAAATACAAAAGCATTCTAATTCTTTTGTTTTATTTGACATTTGCATTGTGTTCTTTAAGTAAACATTCTTTGACTCATAAAAAAACCATTAACACGAGTTTTCTTATCTTTTTTTTTTTTTAAAGAATTTCGTTTCAGCCAAACATTTTTATTTTCGAATAATCCTCTTTCAATTTATCACAAAAGGTATAATTGGAGCTTTTAAAAAGTGATAGTTATACATTAAAAAAAAAAGATTTAAAAAAAAAAAAAAGAAAACAAATGCATACTGCAAAAATATAAAAGTTAAAATAAAAAGTTGCATTAATCTTCCGCTAAGCCTATTTTCAAATGTAAAATTCTTGAACTAATATTAAGGGATTAGACACTATTTCATACTAAAGATTCAGTTTTAAGAAAGAAATTGCAAAACTTGAAATTTTAATGAGTTTTAGACTTTTAGATCCTGAAGATAAGATTTCCAGGCATGTTGTTGT